>PVKM010006995.1:0-42663 GCA_004027735.1 Carollia perspicillata | reverse complement strand
TTAAGTGATTCCATCAAGGCCTGGCTTTTATTAACTCATTTTTACTTGTTTGTTTTATAGTTTCAATAAAATATTGATGAATTACATTTATGTATGTAGTTTATAATTATTAAAATGTTCCTGTCCTCCCTCCCTCCCTCTCTCTCACTCTCCCTCTCTCTCTCTCTCTCTCTCTCTCTCACACACACACACACACACACACACACACACACACACTCCAGGCTTTCACAGCATCTCATTGCTCACTGTCCTTGGAAAGATAGATGAATAACTTATAACCATAATCACTGGTATAATGAAGAGAATTAGAAAATGTGTACACAATAGCAATGCCAGAGAGAGGAATCATAATTGGCAACTCTTAATCTAATAGAGAGAAAAGTAGATGGCTGGAATAATTAACACATGCCACACGGAGTGATTGTTTATGATAAGGATGACTGAAAAGGCAGCAGCATTACTTAGCTGTCCCCACTGGCAAGGAAAGCCAGAGAAAAAAAACAAAATGAGTCTTAGCCCAGACAGCAGCCATCATGTTTTCTGAACTGTGGTGGAAGCAGCCTCTTTAGGAATTCATTTAGTAATTCTCCTTTAATCCCTACTCTCACTAGGAAAAAAACCACATATAATCTTGGGTCAGCAGCATGATGAACACACCCAAATTCTATTTAAACAACCCTTAGTTATGAAAATATTTATCCCTGGGCACAATTTGAAGAAATGAAACAGTCATACCTTTGAGAAAAAAGCTCATGTGCTCTCTGTATTAGGGTTGGTCTATTCTAAAATATATCCCACCCAAAATATCACTGAAAATTATTCTAAATGATCCATACACAGGCATGTAGCCCTTGTCATTAAGGAAAGATTAAATCTATTTACATAGCACAGAGACAGGGACATAGTACAGATATTGCTAATGAAGCCCTCACTTGGCTGAATTAGCTGAAATAATCATCATTTGCTTATTCTTTTGGTATTCTCTTCACATATAAGTTAATAATTATATTGAACATCACTAATCATAAGAGAAGTGCAAATTAAAACCATAATGAAATATTGCCTCACAGATTTTATTGATGATGTCTGTCATCAATAATATTAGTAAACAAACAAGTGTTGGCAAGGACTTGGAGAAGAGAGAACACTTGAGCACTGTTGGTGAGAATGAAGACTTATGCAACCACTGTGGAAAACAGTATGGGGTTTCCTCAATAAATTAAAAATGGAGCTGCCTTATGACCTGGCAATTCCACTGCTTGGATTATACCCTAAGAATCCTGCAACACCAATACCAAAGAACCTATGCACCCCAATGTTCATAGCAGCACAATTTACAATAGTCAAGTGCTGGAAGCAACCTCAGTGCCCATCAGTAAATGAGTGGATTTGAAAACTATGATACATTTACACAATGGAATACTATGCAACAGAAAAAAGGAGCTACTACCCTTTGTGACAGCATGGATGGAACTGGAGAGTATTATGCTAAGTGATATAAGCTAGACAGCAAAAGATAAATACCATATGATCTCACCTGTAAGTGGAATCTAATCAACAAAACAAACAAGCAAGCAAAGTATAATGATTTTAGTTGTAAATATTATTTTCTCCTTTTCTTTGCCTTGTTTCTACCCCTTACCTTTATTAGTTTTCCTCCCCCTACATTCTCAAAATCATTTATCTTTTTATTAGCCACCTCATATTCTTTTTTCCTTTCATATAATATTCTTATTTCTTTCCACCTTTATTAATTTTAGCTCATTTGTTGTTGATATCCTGGTAGTGGTTGGGGGTATTTTTGCTGGTGTGGGTTTTGTTTGCTGTATTGTTTTGTTTTGTTCAGGCAGCTCCCATACAACAGCACATGAGACGTGGTGGGAGTTTTGACTATCAGCCAGCCAGGGGGGGAGACCCCAACAATGAATGAGCCAACAACAACCAAAACCCAATTACAACAACACAGGCCACATATATTGCATAAAGGGCATCTCTAGAGCATCCAGCTCAGAAGATGAAGGAAATTGTACCACTGAGATCCATAGGACTCCTACCAGAGAAGGCCACCCCATGAAGACAGGAAATCAAAGCAGATCAATCTAAGGTGCAGAAACAAACATAAAGGTTCATCTAAAATGGGAAAACAAAGAAACTGCACCTGATTGAAAGTAAAGGAGGAAACCCCAGAAAGAGTGCTAAGTGAAATTGAGGCAAGAAATGTATCAGATACAAAATTCAAAGTAATGATCCTAAAGGAACTCAGTGAGAACTACAAAGAACTTAGTGGAAAATACATTAGCATGAAAAAAGACATAGAAACTATGAATAAGAACCAGTATGAAATGAAGAATATAATATCTGAAATGAAGAATACACTGGAAGAAATTAAAAGCAGGGTCAATGAAGCAGATGATTGAAACAGTGAGCTGGTTGACAAGGTAAAAAAATACACAGAGAAACAAAATAATAAAAGACTAAAAAAATGAAGATATTTTAAGGGAGCTGCAGGCCAACATGAAACATAAATATGTTTGCATCTTAAGGATACCAGAAGAGGAAGAAAATGAACAAGGGATAGAAAACCTGTTTGAAAAACAGTGACAAAAATCTTCTTTAACTTGGTGAGGGAAAAAGTCATACAAGTTCAGAAAGTGCCGAGGGCCCCAACTAAGGTCAACCCAAAGAGGCCCATTCCAAAACATATCATAATTAAAATGGCAAAAAATTTAAAGACAAAGAGACAGACTCTTAAAGGCAGCAAGGGAGAAACAATGAGTAATATACAAGGGAGCTGCAATAAGGCTATCAGCTGATTTCTCAACAGAAACACTACAGGCCAGAAAGAAATGGCAGAAAATTCTCCAAGTAATGAAAAGCAAGACCTGCAACCAAGACTACTCTACCTAGCAAGGCTTTCATTTAAAGTGGAAGGGAAAATAAAGGAGCTTCCCAGAAAAAAAGAAGGCTAAAAGAACACACCTCCTATACCTATACCTCTCTTTATTATACATATAGATTTGGTAAAGAGATCAATAGTAGACAGGAGTTTGGAGAGAAGTGTTAAATAGATAAAGCACAACATACTTTTTAGGGAAGTTAAAGTATTCTGTATGACTTTGCATTGGTGGATAAGTGTTGACACTATGCATTATCGAAAGCCATGGAATTTTTTTCATTAAAAAAATTAAAAGTATTTATAGCTTTATAATAATAATAAACCTATCCCATGTTAACATAAGTGATATACTTTTAAAAATGCTGTTTTTCAAAACAGAGTTTGAGTAAGGTGATGGGCATTATTTTTACTTTTCTGAAAATGTCTTCGAAGTCTTTTTGCTTCATAGAGGAAAGCTGCATTCTCATGTTAGCTTCTGCTTTTTTTATTACTGACACTATTACAGGTGTCCCCCACATTCCTCCCCCCATTTTCACCTCTAATAAGCCCCACCCCTTCCCTTGACCTTCACCATATTCTTGTCTGTGCCATGGGCTAGGCCTACATGCATATATATTCTTTGGTTAATTTCTTCCAGTCCACCTATCCCTCCCACCCCTCTGAGTTCTGTCAGTCTGCTCCATGTATCTATGCCTCTGGTCTTATTTTGCTCTTCAGTTAATTTTGTTCATTAGATTCCACATAAGTGAGACCATATGATATTTGTCTCTCTATGGCTACCTTATTTCACTTAGCATGATATTCTCTAGGTCCATCCATGCTGTCACAAATGGTAAGAGTTCTTTTCTTTTTACAGCCACATAATATTCCATTGTGTAAATGTACCACCATTTTTTTTTATCACTCATCTACTGATAGGCACCTGGGCTGTTTCCAGATCCAGACTATTGTAAAGAACACTGCTATGAACATAGGGATCAATAAGAAATGATATATGCAGCACTATGTTTTTAAAAGTTATAGAATTTTAATACCAACAGTAACCATTAATGTAAGAATTCAGACTCTGAAGAAAGATCAAACTGTATTATGATTGTAGAAAATAGCCTCACAAAAGTTTAAGAGAGAGGACTAGTAACTGGAATATAAGTAGAGGCTATAAGACTAAAAACAAGAAAAACTACCTAAGCACTGAACTCTAGTTGATAAAATAGTTTTCACAGTGGGTATAGGTTATTAGTTCCAAAAAAACACTATATATGTATACTGTATTTGAACATTTAAATGATGGATAGCCTATTATGAGAGCCAGGTTCCTTACTATTGGAGTGAGAGATTACAAACAAATAAAGAGAGACTAAATGTGGTATTGAACTAAGCTTGGAAATATAAATATAAACTTATGCTGCTTCAATATAGATACAGAAGAAATATGGGAAAATATTAATAGACAGGAGTATATACACAGAGCTTAGTAAACCCACACATATATATGTCCTTGTTTTGTCAGCCAAGAGAACCTTGAAGCCATGAGAGCCAAGTAGCAATGAATATATCTCATTTCTAAATGGTGTTTATTACCATTTTCTAATAAAAACAACTAGTGCTTCTAGAAGAAGTAGCTTGTTTGGAGGCTGAGACAGGAAATACCAATATCTAAAGCATTTATAGTGTTGGAAATTAAAAAGAGCTAAAAAATATGTACCACAAAGGAGACACAGGAGATAACTGAAAGAGACCCCGTGGCCAAAGGTTGAACAATTTTAACCAACAAAATAAAATAATATTGAAGTATGGAACCCACAGTATTAAATAAATATCCATGAATCTATACATATATAAATAGTTGAATATATAAATTGGGGAAAAGAGGCAAATCTTCCTTGCAGAAAAATTCTAAATAATTTATGTAAATTCTCTGCCCTGAAAGTAGAAAAACATAATTTCCCACCTATTAAGTGTGGACTGTATATTGTGACTTTCTTCTAATGAGTATAATATGAAAGAAAGGAAAATTAAATTTACAGTGGAAAAACCTTTTGAAACACTACACTAGTCAGGTGACCAAAGTTAACATCCACAGTGTTAAGCCATGAGAGCCTGTACACTAGATATAATGTGATGCAAATAACACTTTTTTCCCTGCGATCTTCTTCTCAAAAAAACATAATTCTAGTCTTGTCACAGACAAATACAATACAAACTATATTGTGGGGCAATATATATAACACACCTGATCAGTATTTTTCAAAACTGTCAGAGTTCTTGATAATAAGACAACTCTGAGAAATTGTCACAGGCAAGAGGATCCCATAGGAACATGGCAACTAAATATAATTTGAAATGATGGATGAGATTCTGGAATACTAAAAGGACATTAGATAAAACTCAGAACTTATGAATAAAGAATGGATTTTATTCAATGAAAATATTGGCTCAGTAATGTGACAAATATGTTTTATTAATGTAACACATTAGCAATAAGAGAAATGGCATAAGAGATCTATGGGCATTCTCTGTATATGTTTGAACTTTTATGTAAATTTAAAACTATATAAACTCAAAAGTAAATGTTAAAAGATGAACAAATAATTTTAGTAGGCATTCACTGAAGAAGATGTATGGATGGCAAAGATGTACATGAACAGTCGCTCAGCTGCATTGGTCATTAAGAAAATCTAACTAAAACCACAGTGAAGAACTACTACACAACTACTGGAATGAGTACAATGAAAAAAAGAATAAACATATCACATGATGGTGAAAATGTGGAGGATCCAGATCTGTCATACAATGTCAGTGGGACTTATGATGGCAGAGCTTTGGAAGGTATTGTAGATGTATCTTAAAAGATACTCACTTATGACATAATCCAACCATCCTGATCTTAGATATTCACTCCATCTACACTTTACTTGTTACAACCAGTACAAATTAACTAATGTTCTCCCTCTCTCCACCTGCCCCAACTACTACAGGCACACACAAATATTTCAATTATTATTTGATACAAATAATTTTATGTTTGCTAAGAGGACACTACATTAATTATTGTTTCAAAGTTAAGCCTGTAATTCTTTCAGGAAAATTTAGATATTGAATCTAAAACTAGAAGAAATCTTAGAGATTATCTAGTAAATTACTCTCACTTTACAAGTAGGGGTACATAGAAAAAATAATACTTAAATAGCTCTTGTATGTAATCACAGTCAAAACATAATTAACATGCCAGACTACCACTTTCTCTTTTTATATCTTGTAGAATTATCAATAGAAGAATGTAGTTTATCTATATATGAAGTTTGTCCAGAAAAAGTCCAGCAACTGTTAATATAATGAGAATCGTGTGTGTGAAGTTGATGTAACCTGGCAGCCAAGGAAAGTGGATTGTAATACTCATGTGTAAATAATGACTACTTCACTGTCCTAGTCAGTGAGGGCAGTAGACCCAATTGACTGAGCATGTGTATTGTGTGGCGATTGAATTCAAAATGACTGAGCAAGTAGAGAAATAAATCTGCATTAAGTTTTGTGTTAAGCTTGAACATTCATCAGTGGAAACCATTCAGATAACTCATAAAGCCACATCTATGGGCAACTGGTGATTGGCAGCTTCAGCACGACATTGCACCTGCCCATGCATCAAGTCTCCTGTAGAGATTTTTGGTGAAACATCAAATCATCCAGGTAACTCATCCCCTCTACATCCCAGACTTGGTGCCCTGTGACTTCTGCCTTTTTCCAAAACTAAAATTATCTTTGAAAAGGAAGATATTTCAGATCGTCAATGAGATTTAGGACAATACGAAAGGGCAGCTCCTGATGGCAATTGGGAGTACTTTGTGAGTTCCCAAGGTGCCTACTTTGAAGGAGACTGAAGGGTCATCATCCTATATACAATGTTTCTTGTATCTTCTTTAATAAATGTCACTATTTTTTATATTGCATGGTTGGAACCTTCTGGACAGACCTCATATGCATTCCTATGCAATGTATTGTTTTCCATGTATTCTCCACATTTTTACATATGACATCACACTATTTTAGTTCATTTGCATATTTACTTTTTAAATCAATGTTGATATGACTTTAGTGCATTTGTTCTACCCTATAGTGTCTCATGATATTTATATCACAAATAACTCTGTAAACTAAATGGTGTTTGACACTAAACATGTGCAGGGAGGGAGGAAGGAAGTAAGAAAGAAAGGAAGGAAGAAAGGAAAGAAGGAAAAGAAAAAAATTTGGAGGCAACCACACATTGATATTTCTCTCCCTCTCTTCCTCCCTTCCTCTCTCTCTAAAAATAAAGTAAATAAAATCTTTAAAAAAAAAGAAAAAAAAATGAACATCTCAAGGCCTTCCTAAACTACCTATAAATGTTCTGAATTTTGTTCTTTGTCAAATTAGTTAAGATCAAAAAGAAAATAAATCAGATATAATTCATTCATTTTACTAACCTTAAAATGGAATCAGGATTCATTTCAGTTAGAATTCTGTTGATGTCTTAGATGTGTGAAAATGTACCCCACCTCTCTATTCTTTTAATATTGCTTCTGTTAAAAGTGTTTTTATAAAAGTTGAATTGTTAAGTGATATGTAACCTGTGGATAAACTGCATATTTGTGGAAGAGTAACAGTAATTAGCTTTGGGGAAGGAGGCTGATTCCAGCAACCAGACATTCTGGCTGCAGGAGACTTGCTGATTCTCAACCATAAAAAACAGACTTTCACTTGACCAATTTCAAGATAATCATCAGAATGGGCTGTGCTGACTTACACATAGAGAACTTTCAACCGCCCTCTCCTTGATTTGTTCTGCTTTCCCTCTCCCTCCAAATAAAAACCCCCGCCTGCTCTGAAATGTTAAGATGAGCTTTGGGACAAGAATACCCCATCTTCTCAGGTGGCTAACCCTTGAATAAGCTGATTCTTCACACCAGTACCTATCTCATGAGTTTGGCTTTCGTTATGGCAGGCAGCTAGCTGAACCTGTGTTTGGTTACAAAAGTGGAGAGTACATCCAGTTTCTCTGGACATTGACAATTTACTGTGTAAAACTACAAGAGTGACTTACATATGTTTCTAGCTTTAATATTCTATAATTTTCCAATATATTATGTTGGAGGTGGGGTGGAATGGAAGTAAGAGATTGACACAAAAAATGTTAAGAAAATAGTGAATCCATAATGACTTTCATGACTACCACAGGGCATAGTGAGGAATTACTGTGATTTTACTCTACAAAAATTTCAATGCTCTCTGCTGTGCTGAGCATTAGGAGAAAGATTATACAACTGCCAGTTCCTACATTTACAAATCCATACAGACTAATTAGCAATTAAATGGAAATATTAATAAATGCTATGAATCAAGCCTAAATGCATATTCTGTCAGCTAGCGGTGATGTGAGAAATACCATTTCATATTTTTTCTCTATTACTCTGAATAATTGAGAATAAAGTGGGTGTGAATTGCTGAACGGTCCCTTAGTATTTCAAAAACATTGAGGAAATTTACAACTCTTCTATTTACTATGGAAAACATTAATCAATTTTACATTTTCTTAGATATGAATATGAAACAAGCAGATCATAAAAACATGTCGTATTCTGAAATATGACAGTAAAATAAATATACTCTCTCAGGGAAGAGGAATTAGTCTTGAACTACGAAATGTTTATGTTTATGCTCCAGGCACCTTAGATGATAGTCTATGTAATGATAATAATAGTAATAGCATAAAAACAAACTTGACATAATAGATTATCTGTTTGTGTCCCATTTTGTAATTTATGGTACAATGAATCATGAAGGCATCCTTTGATAGACAAACAGTTCAATGACACTCTTTTATTTTTAGCTATTGGATAAGGTTCTATAGAAAATAATAAAAATAAAACATATCTAAAATGTGTTTTAAAAAGTTAATAGCCCTGGCTGGTGTGACTCAGTTGGTTGGAGTATTGTTCTGTACACCAGGGAGGTTCAGGTTTGATTCCTGGTCAGGACATATGCAGATGGAAGTTCCTTGATGTTTCTCTCTCACATTTGATACAGGGTGCAGCCAAGAGGGGGGCCCCAGAAAAAGGGATTTAGAATGGGGCTCAGAACTCAGGGTGTCCAGGAAATATTAGAAAGACATATAAGATGTCTTCACCCCTTCCCCTCTCAGGTGTGAGTTGGGGGAAGGGATACATGCAGCAGGAACATGCAGAGCTGTTTTGCATAGGCACAACCTTGCAGTAATCCAAGGCATGGTCATTTAACATATCTATAGCCTTTGGCTGGTCGCTTAGATATGTTAAATAGCAGTTGCTATGCTCTGAGCCAAGGGGATGGAAAGAGACTCCCCCACAAGATGTAACCGGAAGCAGGTCCCCTGAGTTACAGCGCCTGTGTGGGAGGTTCGAGAAGATTGGCTCCATGACAAGGGGCCACACCTGCCCAGAGACTCATGATGGCAGCCCAGTAAACTTGGAATCATACAGAAATGCTGGCAGGTGTCACTGATTGTAGGAAGAGTTGGAAATGGAGGTACAGAGGAAGATTGGTGCGGGGATTTAAACCCAGACACAGCAGCCATTGAAGGAGAGATCCACGTGCTTATGGTGAGAGTGGGGACACCCACAGCTGGGGTAGAGAGAATCACCATGTGGCTTTAGCAGAGAATCGCCACTTGACTTTGGCAGAGTGGTGACCCGCCACTCCCACCCCTCCCTGCAGCTTTGGAGGAGAGAAGAACCATGTGGTTTTGGCCAAAGTCAGGACCCCTGCAGCTTTGGTAGAAGAGGACAATGGAGCTTTGGGGTGCTCCCTTTGGCTGAGTGGCCCAGGAAGCAGGAGAAACTTTGCCTGGAAGAAGGGGGAAAGAACTCTTGCCAGTAGGCCATGGGAAGGTGCCATATGGCTTTGGATTAATTAGAGATCGTACCTGGACAGTGACATAGCCGATGGTGCCAGTGGCCTGAAACATGGACCTGTGCTTCTTTTCTGGAGTTACAATACCCTGAATTGGGGCAGGGGGGAGAAGGAAGCACTGTGGGCATCTGTGGGTGTCCTAAAGGACTTTGATATTTTAATGAAGACATTAGGTCACTACTTTAAGTCTGTATAGCATTAAATAAACATTTCCTTTCCTTTTCACAAATCTCCAGCATTGAGAGATGTCTTTCCTATTGATGACAGACAATCGAGCCCAGTAGGGGGTCCTTTCGGTAATAGTATATTGTGACCCCCCTTGGCCCTGTATGTGTGCCCTTTGTTCTGTAACACATTGATATTTCTCTCTTCCCACCTCCTTCCTTTCTTCTCTCTAGAAAAAGCCACGAAAAAATGTCTTCAGGTAAGGATAAAAAAAAAGCTTAATAAGTCCTGAAGTACTACATTATGTTTGTTAAGTCAAGAAAATCCTGTCTTTGGATGTAATATGTATTAATAGGTAATCTGAGAAATATTATGTCTCAGCATGTAGAATCTTCAATTTTTATACGAGGATTACTTCATGATACAGGAACAACAATAATAATTTAAAATACTGCTTCTACTAGTTATCTGTTGCATATAAAATTACCTCAAAATTTAATGGGTTAAAACACAATTAATATTTATTATTGCATAACTCCTGAATCAAGAATTTGGAAGTGGCTGAGCAGGGTAATTCTGACTCAAGCTCTTATGAAACCCACAGGCAGGTTTCAGTCATGTTTCTAGTCATCATAATAGTCAACAGTTAGCTATTTTCTTTATAATTCCAAGTTAAAAAAATAAAATTCTAAAAAAAAATAAGATTTGGGACACATTGTTTTAAAAAACATTAATCAGTATAAGAAGTAATCTGGTTTAGTAGATAAGGGTTTGACTTGGAATCCAATGCCAAAATTTTAAATCCCAAACTCTCTAGCTTGTACCCACTGAGACACTGAGCAAGCCAGGTAGACATTCAGAGCCTTAATATCCTCCTTGATGAGGTGAGAATAACAGCTCTACCTCAAAAGTACTGATGAGAACCCATTGAAATATCTTCTAAACACATTTTAAGTGTTAACGTGTGTTTAAGGTCTGAGATAGTATTAGCATGCTGATTCCAATGCTCGGTTGTGTAAAAATAAATCAAAGTTAATTTAATCAATTAAATACAGTATAGTGAGTCAAAGAAGCAGGTAGTCCATAATTTTAGACAACCTTTTCCATTTCTATTGTATTTTTTTTGTTTGAGATTATTATTTTTGTCTACTTCTCTAATATGGCGGTCTATAATAAATGCAGTTATAAATACTTGGTATAGTTGTGAAATTCTTTTTACTCAAGTACAAAGATACTTGTGCATTAACCACAATTTTGTAATGTTAAAATTATGCTTGATGAATCCAACATCTCCCATTATAAAAGTAAGTCATGATGCAATTCATGTAAGTTGGTCTCTGCAAATTTGTAAAATAAATGTGATTCAAACTCTAGATTGTTTGTTTTTCTTAACTTCCATATTACATCTTTTAAGACAAAAACTTTTTTGTCATTTTGATGACTCTGTTCATTTGTTCTTTTATTACTAAAGGTTTAGGCCATATCCTTAGCTTATACTAACATAAAAAGAACCGAACATAATACAGTTTACTACTCAACAGTAACAAAAATTTAACCTAATTTTTCTGAATCGTTGCAACTACTCTAAATCATATTACAATAGAGAATCATTAAACAACATATATTCTTAACAAGAGATGTTTTTCAGTTTCTTTTTTATTATTTTGTTTTCTTTGATTGGTTTTCAAAGTTAACATAGACGTGCGATAGACACATGAAAAGAATATGAAGCTTTGAAAAGGAATGTAGTAGCCAGTCTCCCAAGATGGCTCACAATGAATCTTACTTTCTATTTAATTTTTTTAAAAGAACCTCCACCCCACATTGTAGCAGAATTGTGACCAATACAATATGACATATGTGAAAACATGAGACTTCTGAAGATTGGTTATAAAAAATGTTGCCTATTCTAGGATGCATTCATGACAATGAATGGCTAACTCTGAATGAAGTCAATTGGCCATTTGTGAGGACAGGTAAATTGCCCCAAGCAGAGATCTTTGCTTAAAGAAACTGAAAGCCCCTAGCAATACCCAACATCAACTTACTAACTAAGCTGAGTGAAACAAGTTAGAAGCAGATTGTTTAACCTTAACCCTTAAAATGACCACAACCATGGCTAATATTTGTCTGCAACTCATAAGAGACCTTGAACCAGAACTACCCTGCTCAACCACTTCTGAATTCTTGATTTAGGAATTGAGGTAACTGGATATGCAATACAGAAAACTAGAAGAAGAAGCAGTATTTTAAATTGTTATTGTACATATATCAGAATTACATGTACATAATTCCTTTATAAAATGTCAAGGCTCTACATACTAAGATATATTATTTCTCAGATTACCTATTAATATATTAAATTTGAATATAGGATTTTCTTGGCCTAACAAACATGATTTAACACCTTAGAATTTATTTCCTTTCACAAACATTTAAAAAAATTTTTTCACTTGTGAAAACTAGATTCTTTTAGTCAAAGTCCTCAGGGACACGGCATTTTCACTGATAGTCTTATTTCATTTACCCATTTTAACGCATCATATATTTCATTGATTGGCAATCTCATGACTCTTGACATTATAAAATTTTACCTATTAAACCATAAGCAGAGTTTCATAAAATTTCTATTAATGCTTTTATTGTAGAGGAATGCTGTAAGATATTTTTAACATAAATAAAAAAATGAGAGAAATTAAAAACTAACCTCAAAAGGCCTATAAAGTCTTCCTAATGGAAAATCATGGTAACTTGACTCTATGATACTATTTATTAATTCCTAATGGACTTTCCTGTAAATTTAAAAATGCATTTTTTTTGTATTCAGCTTTACTTGATACATTTGAAAAGCAACGTAACTTGATGTTCTATATTAATTAATTTAAAATTAATGCTATTTTCCTGTAATTTTTAAAACATAACAAAGATATAAATTAAATTTTAATTATATTTCAGGTATCAGTTAGGTATTCAAGTAATATTTTTCAAAAATGATGGAAAAAATGTACTTTAGTAGAAATGAAGTTGTTATTTTTTTGTTCTTTACTTTTGAATTATGAGCAATTTCATTTCTCAAATGGGATGGTTTACTATTATTATACATATAATGTAGCCAATATTAAAGTTTACTTTTAGAAACTTTAAAAGTAAAATTAGTTTTTGCTAAAACAATGTTGACTTTAATTTTTTAAAGATTTTATTCATTTATTTTTTAGAGAGAAGAAAAAGGAGGGAGAAAGAGAAGGAGAGAGACATCAATGTGTGGTTGCCTTCATGTACCCCACACTGGTGATGTGGCCCCTAACACAGGCATGTGCCCTGATTGGGAATCGAACCAGTGACCCTCTGGTTTGCAAGTTGGCACTCAATCCACTGAGCTATACCAGCCAGGGCAAATTAAGTTAATTTTAAATAAAATTACTTTTTTCAAACTTTCTTAAGAGAAAACTGCAAATTCAAACCACAATAAATACTAATTTAAATTTATTAAAAGGATGAAAATTAAAGTTTTTGACATGCTAAGCATTAATAAAATAATGACCTTAGACTTTAATAGTCCATTATGGTGAACGCAAACAATTTGGAAATTATTTGAGGTCAATCAGTAAAGCCAAAGCAATAATTTCATTCAGTGTCCTTAGATAAGTTTTTGTCTAAATACACACGGAGCCATGACTCAAAATGCCTACAGCAACATTTATAATAACAAACACTAGAGTGAATCAAATGTCTGCCAAAAATAATTTTAAAAATGAGTGATGAGGTACTCATAATAAAACATTAAATAGCAATGAAATGTAAGTAAACTGGAGCCATGCAAAATCAATGTGACTGATTTTCAGGAGCATACTGTTGTGATAAAGAGCAAGTTTCAAAAATTCACATACACTTTAATTTTAGACATTACACTTTCAAAACCATACAAAACTAGAAAATACATATTAGCTACAGATATTCAGTAGAAGAATGACAAATCCAAATGTATAGATAATTTTCTTTGGGTGTGATGAATGAGTTTATATAAAGAGACACAAGTTACTTCAATTCATCATGTACTGTTCTATTTCTTTTGCCATATATATGTGGATATATACATATATATATATACATATATATATATACATATATATATACATATATATCCACATATATATGGCCTTTCTATATTTTTTCATATATTTTAAATAGTCTTATGGATATATCTCTATGTACATAAATATATATGTATCTGTATAAACTATTTATAATATTTTAAGTAAAAGTATATAGACATTAGGAATATACCAATGTCATTCTAGAATGGTATATTATATACTGTGGACTGTAACAGAATAGTTCATATATTTTTAAAAAGTAATCTGTTATAAAGAGCAAACAGAGTATGTACGGATGAAAAAAATAAGATTTCTTTAAACTACAAATATAGAGTGAATACAACTTAAGAGAAACAGATGGAAAATAATTAAAAGGAAAAACTTAATTTAAATTACTTTGGTAAACACAGATGAGCATCTACAGACAAGGTAAAATGCAGGAAACAGACATCAAAAATTAATTCAATGTTATATTACATTTAATAATGACTAGTGTGAGTTGGCTTATGTAGTTTAGGAGGAAGAGGGAAAGGTGTTGAGAGGGGGGAGGGGAAAAAAGGAAAAGCATAATTAAAAAAACTCAAAAAATGGTAGGTAAAAATTCAATATATAGAGGGATAAAATGAAATGTTTTCATTGTAAACTTTTGTTAATGTACACTAGTGTACATATTGTTAAAACTTAATTTATAACTACTCTATATGAATGTAGATTTGCTTAAGAAATAGAGGAGAGAACAAATATCTAAGTAGAATGATTATTTATTTCAGGAAACCAGTTACAGTATTATAGTTGAATCTAAAGCCACAATATTGCCAGACTAACCAAAGTAGGTGCTGACCTTCTGTATCAGTATATCATGAAATTATTTGTCCTGTACACTTTTTTGATAATCCTTATTGCTTCCTTAGACAAGATCATACATGAGTATGTCTGAAACAAAATGTTCAAGCAGACATTTATCTTTGCTTTAGGAGCATCAGTCAAGAGTAGAAAATGAAGCTCCCATAGCAGCTATCTATATTAACCAATACAGCACTAAATTATGGTTAATATGGTATCATAGTCACAGATCATAAAACACAGCCATGCTTATAACACAGTTATGCTTATCATTTCTAAACCTTGAAACATAAATTAAAAAGCAAAACGAGCCCTTATTTTTTTTAATCTTCATCTGAGGAAATATTTTTTTGGTGAGAGAGAGAGAGAGGGAAACATCAATATGAGAGAAATACTGATGTGTTGCCACCTGTACATGTCCTGACTGGGTATTGAACTTGCAATGTAGGCTTGTGCCCTGACCAGAGATCAAACCCACAACCTTTTGGTTTGTTTATAAGACAACATTCAACGCAACCAAGCCACCTGATGATGGCTAAACAAGACTACTTTAAATAGGTCAAAGATTTGAAAATATTTAACTGAAAAATTATCCAAAAATTTATTTTAAAAATCACATAACCCTTCCATATCTATGTAATATTTATTATTCTCTGATCCCAATCGGCTTTCTGATTTGGTCAACTTCACCCTCTGTGAAAGGAATACTTTGTGAATGACTCAACACAGATTTTACTCAAAACCCTGTAGTTCTTCTGTGAGGCATTACTAAAGGAATGCAGGGCCAAGGTATGCAAACTTTCTGAGCCTGGGGCAAAGTAATTAGGTGATACAGACAGCAAGATAACTGTTTTTGTCAAGCCACTTGGGAAATCATTTTAAAAAATCAAAGATGAAATTTCATGTTTAAAGGAGAGTAACATCCAACATATTGAAACCTGCCTATCTCCACCAAACCTTGAGACTTCAGGCAGATGCCTCAGGGACTTCCTCTAAAATTATTACCCATTTCCTTACTAATGCATCAGAAAACACTGGGGAAATTTTCCGATTTATACACTCTATAATTTTAACATATATCTGAAACATTGTGCAAAAGAGCTTACGCTTTTGTCATTTCAAGAAAAAATAGCAAAAATATTATTTTATCTCATTAAACGTTCTGGGGGCTATGCATTTTTTTCTTCTCTACAGACAAAGCCTTGGACACATTCTTTTAACATTTATTCTTTGAAATAAACCATTCACCTCTTTCCTTGTATCATGCTATTGAGAATATACCTATATAAAAATATTGACATAGTGTTCACCTCATCCCATGACCAATCAAAATTACAATTATATTATAGAATAACCATCTTGAGAACCAGGAGAACACTAGCTAAACAAAACTCATAACTGAGGATATAAAGAAGAAACAACATCAAGACTGGTAGGAGGGGTGGTAACACAAAATGGGCTGGCTCCACACCAAGGTGTGGCAGTTAAGAACTGGGAGAGATTTCTTGGCTGAAGAAGTCCCCACTAAGGAGCAAGCTGTCCCAGCCCCACACTAGGCTCCCGAGCCAAGAGCACTGGTACTGGAAAAAGGACTCTACAACATTTTTCTGTGAATCTCTATGGGGATTGCATCTGGGTGAGATGGAGGGTTGTTGTAGACCCAGATGACTTCTTCAAAGTCCCAATCACAGAGTTACTCTCTCATCAACACTGACCCAAAGCTCCAGAGAAGAAAAAGCAGCTCAAAAATCTCCAGGGATATATAGCAAGGAACCTTATTGTAAAGCTTCAGAGTGAGGTCTTGTAAGGGTAGCTCTCTCCCAGACAGAAGTGTTAACAAAAGCCGTGGTTTCTTTGTTGAGCTCTGCTCCCACACAGCCAGTAAGTGGAGGCTGGCACTGACTGAGTCTACATTAAACTGGCCAACACCACTGGTTATGCCATTGTGATTCTAACTAGTGTACTGGCCTGAACATCACTCAGCAGAAGTTTCACACAAGTTGCCAACCTCCATAGGTGCTTCAGTCTATACCAAAATCTCTCAAAGGTCCAGAAACACTAAATAGGCAGATGATGGCTTCAGCATGCCCTGTACAGATGGTTAGGCATCTGCAAGCTGAGTACTAGTGACAGCAGGCCTTGGTTCACAGCACAGAATCTCTTATGGGCCTTTCAATCAGCAGAAGAATCTTGAAAAAGAACAAAGATGTAGTAATCACACTAGCTGATATATAAAACTATGCTACAAGGTTATAGTAATCAAAACAACATGGTACTTGTATAAAAAGAGACACATAGGTCAGAGGAACAGAATAGAGAGCCCAGAAATTAAATCACACCTTTATGCTCAATTAATATTACACAAAGAAGGCAAAACATATAA
This sequence comes from Carollia perspicillata, assembly GCA_004027735.1. NCBI lineage: Eukaryota > Metazoa > Chordata > Mammalia > Chiroptera > Phyllostomidae > Carollia > Carollia perspicillata. The sequence continues at coordinate 25,361 of PVKM010006995.1, read as the reverse complement.
TGAGGTAAAGACAGTCTATTCAATAAATGGTGTTGGGAAAATTGGACAAATACGAGCAAAAAATGAAACTAGACCACCTTCTTACATTATACACAAGGATAAACTCAAAATGGATCAAAGACTTAAATGAAGGACTCAAAAGTATAAAAACCCTATAAAAGAGTATAAGCAGTTATATCTCAGATATCTCTTTTTTCTTTATTTTTAAAAGACTTTATTTATTAATTTTTAGACAGAGGGGACAAAAAGGAAAAAGCGAGAGAAACATCAATGTGTGGTTGCCTCTCACACGCCCCCTATTGGGGGCCTGGCCTACAACCCAGGCATGTGCCCTGCTTGAGAACCTTTGGTTCACAGACTGGCACTCAATCCACTGAGCTACACCAGCAAGGGCTTGGATATTTCTTGTAGGTATATTTTTTCTAATATATCCTCTTGGGCAAAGGAAACAAAAGCAAAATATATAATGGGACTATATAAAACTAAAAATTTCTTGCTTGGAAAAGGGAACCATCAACAAAATGACAAGACAATTTACTGAATAGAAAAATATATTCACCATAAAGGTTTAATATCCCAAGTTTATAAAAAAAGTTGTACAGCTCAATACCAAAACAACAATACACACTCCAATTATAAAATGGGCAAAGAATAAACACTTGTCTAAAAAGGACATACAGGTGGCATATAAATATATAAAAAATGCTCAATGTCACTAATCATCAATTAAGTTCAAATTAAAACAATCAGATATTATCTCACACCTGTCAGAATGACTATCATCAATAAATCTACAAACAAGTACTGGAGAAGATGTGGAGAAAAGGAAACTCTCATGTACTGTTGATGGGAATGCAGATTGGTACAGCTGCTGTGGAAAGCACCGTTGGGTTACCACAGAAAAACAAAAAACTGGAACTGCCTTATGATCCAGTGATTCCACTTCTGAAAATATATTCAAAGAAACCCAAAACACTAATTAGAAAGAATATATGCACCTCTATGTTCATTGTGACATTATTTACAATAATAAAAATTTGGAAGCAGCCCAAGCATCCATTAGTAGATGAGTGAATAAAAAAGCTGCATCACATTTACATAATGCAATACTACTCAGCCATAAAAAAGAAACAAATCTTACCTTTTGTGAAAATGTATTCTTGAAATAATAACTAAAAACTTTCTTAACCTGATGAAGAAAATAGACATACAATTCAAGAAAGTGTAGAAAGTCCCGAACAAGATGAACTCAAAGAGACCCACACTGAAACACACCATAATTAAAATGCCAAAGTTTAAGGACAAAGAGAATTATAAAAACAGCAAGAGAGAAGTAGTCAGTTATCTACAAGGGAGCTCCATAAATCTATCTCAACTGATTTTTTAACCAAAACTTTGCAGGCCATAAGAGAATGATACAAAAGATTCAAAGTTATGAAAAGGGAGGACTATGAATAAGATTACCTAGCAAGGCTATCATTTAAATTGAAAAAGAGATAAAGAGAATCCCAGAGAAGAAAAAGCTAAAGGAGTTTATAATCACCAAACCAGTATTACAAGAAATGATAAAGGGACTTCTTTAAGAAGGAAAAGAAGAAGAAAAGAAGATAAAAATAAAATTACAATAACCACATATGTTTCAGTAATTACCTATTTTTAATTTATTTTCTTTAGTCCTTACCTGAAGATATGTTTATTTATATTTTAGAGAGAAGGTGAGAGAGGTAGAGAGAGAGAGAAATATGATGTGAGAGAACAATATCAATCAGTTGCCTCCTGTATGTCTCCTGACCAGGCATTGAACCCAAAACCTAGGCAAGTGCCCTGATGGTGGAACAAACCTGCAATCTTTTGGTGTATAGGATAATACTCCAACCAGCCAAGCCCCTGGGCCAGGTCTTATCAGTAATTACTTTCATGTAAATGGATTAAATTCTCCAATCAAAAGACATAGAATGACTAAATGGATAGAAATAATAAGACCACAGATAGGCTGCCCAGAAGAAACCCATTGCAGTTTGAAAAACTCATAAAGACTGAAAGCAAAAGAATGGATAAAAGATATGAAACAAACAAACAAAAAAGCTTGGGTAACAATATTTATACAATATCAACTTTAAAACAAAGGCTATAATAAGAGACAAGGAAAGGCACTTCATAATAATAAAGAAATTAGTTTAACAAGAGGATATAACCTTTATAGGAGCACATAAACATATAGAATGAATATTTATGGATATAAAGTGACACACTGGCGGTAAAACCATAATAGTGAAAGTGGAAAAGTTGGTATTCTTGCTGCCTGTCACTACCAGAACCAATATGTAGAGGCAAGGATGGAACCTTAATTCACGTGTTGAATATCTGACAATATGAGAGATTGTGTACTCTAAAAACCATCTTAACACCTCCTCTCAAGTGATCTTTTTTATAAGGAGAAGAATAAGATAGCAAAAGGGTTTGGAAAATAGGTAAATCAGATAGAAGTTTCAGTTTGGGGGTGACTTTCCTAGTACTTCTTTATCTGCTGATCAATAAGTATCTGTTTCATAGGCTTCCCTACTTGGAATGCAGTGGCTCAGATACCATCTTGATCACTTGCTGACTCCTGGGACACAAAGGCTGAAGTGCTTGTCAACCCCCTGGAGTCACTTAGGTTATATATTACAGTTCCTGGAATAACAGCTTTCCTCATGCACTAATCACTTAAGCCTATCAACTATAACTACAGCTAAAATTGTTAACTCTTGAGTTTCCCTATCAGTAGTAGGGGACTTTAAGCATTCATTGACATTACTACATAAGTCATCCAGACAAAAATCAGCAAGAAAACAGCATCCTTAATTGACACATACGACTAGATGGATTTAATTGATATTTTTAGAACATTTTACCCCAAAGAAGTAGAATACAGAATCTTTTCAAGAATATATGGACATTTTACAAAATAGAACATATGTCAGGCCACAAAACAAGTCTACATAAATTTTAAGAGGGTTGAAATTATATCAAACATCTTCTTCAACCACAATGGTATAAAATAAGAAAGCAAGTATAAGAAAAAAAACTGAAAAACACTCAAATACATAAAGGCTAAATAAATTGGAAGTAAACAATGAATAAATTAACAAGGAGATCAAATAAGGAGTCAAGAGATACCTTGAGAAAAATAAATATAAAAACATTGAAACCCCAAATCTTTGAGACACAGCTAAAGTAGTGTCAAAGGATAATTCATAGCATTACAAGCCTACCTCAAAAACCAAGAATAATATAAAATAAATAAAATAAGCTTGCACCTAAATTAAGTAGAAAAGAACAACAAACAGAGTCCAAAGTGGTAAAAGGAAAGAAATAATAAATATCAGAGAGGAAATAAACAGCAAAAAAATCTAGAAGAACAATATAAAAGATCAATGAAATCAAGAGTTGGTTCTTTGAAAATACAAACAAACCCATGCTTATAGGATAAATTAGTCTATGACAAAGGAAACAAGTATATATGATGGGGTAAAACAATCTATTCAATGAATGTTGCTTGAGAAAGTGGAAAGACAAATTTAAAAAATAAATAAGAAACTAGACTACATTTTTACTCCATATACAAGAATAATCTCAACATAGATTAAAGACTTAAATATAAGTCCTGAAACCATAAAACTCCTAGAAGAAAATAGGCAGTTTTTACATCATTCTTAGTAATATTTTTTTGGGTATGTCTCCTTGGGCAAGGGAAATGAGAAAACCAAAGGCAACTATATTACATTAAAAAATTTTGCACATAAAATGAAACATTAAACAAACTATTGAATGGGAGAAAACATTTGCCAATGATATATCTGTGAAGGGGTTAATATACAAAATACCTAATGAGCTCATTCAACATAACACCAAAAAACCAAAAACAATTTAATTAAAAAATTGGCAGAGGACTTGAATAGACATTTCTCCAAAGAGAACATACAGATGGTCAATAAACATATAAAAATGCTCAATACCACTGAAATCAGGGAACTACATATTAATACTACAATGAGATATCACCCGATACCTGTCAGAATGTTTTTAACCAAAATATCAACAAACAGCAAGTGCTTGGGGGATGTGGAGAAAAGGAAACGCTAGTGCATATTGGAGTGATTACAAACTGGCGCAGCCACTTGGAAAACAGTAGGGACTTCCTTCAAAATACTAAAAAAGAGTACTGCCATATTACCCAACAATATTCTTTGTGGGTATGTAACCATAGGTGATCGGTATCTTTATGGCATAGGTTATAGTGATGGTTTCATGGACGTAATACTGATAGCCAAACTCATCAATTTGTATACATGAGATATGTGTTGCCTTCTGAATGTTAATCATGCCTCACAAAAGAGTTTTTTTTTTAGAACTTAGTTTTCTCTATATGCAATTGAACCACATATTTTCCTCAAGGCTTGCTTTAAATTACCCCACAAATTTTTATATATTTTGTTTTTATGTTCCTTTTGTTAAACATACTTCTCTTTTCCCTATGATTTTTAATTAATGAATTATTTGGAAGAATGTTGTTTAATTTTCAAATACTTAGGGCTATAGAGTTTTATATATGGTTTTAGTCAGTAAACTCAACTATTTTAAATGTATTGAGACTTGATTTACATTTTCTTGCTGCTTTTCCCCACTTAGTATTTTTATAGGATGACAGACATTGTAAAAGCTATATGTTGATAATTGGATTTATTTATCTCCTACAGAGACAATGAGGGTTTAATATATAATTACTTGTAGATCAGTTTGATTGTTTTGAGGACTATTTTTAAGCATTACTATGAAAGGTACAAATTAGTCTCCACTTCAGGGATATTTTGGTTCTATTACTAAGAGTTCACTAAGAGCTGTGGTCTGTCCAGAAGTCCAGCCAATGTTAACATAGTGAGAATGGTTTGCATGACAAAAACATGCAGGTTGCATGCATGTAACCCGGCAGCCAAGGAGAGTGGACTGGAATGCACATGGGTGAGCAATGATGACTTCATTGTACTAGTCAGCGGGGCTGGTACATGCCACTGAGTGAGCATGTGTACTGTGTGGCCATTGCATTCAAATGACTGAGTGAGTAGAGCAACAAATCTGCATCAAATTTTGTGGTAAGCTTGAACATTCCTCTGCAGAAACTGTTCAGATGATTGACAAGGTTGCAGCTATGGGCAACTGGTGACTGGCAGCATTATCATGTCTCCATGCAGAGTTTTTTGGTGAAACATCAAATCACCCATATGACTCAGCCCCTGCAAAACCCAGATTAGGTGCCCTGCGACTTCTGGCTTTTCCCAAAACTAAAATCCCCTTTGAAAGGGAACAGATTTCAGACTGTTGAAGAGATTCAGTAAAATATGATGGGGCAGGTGATAGCGATTTGGTGAACTGTGTGAGGTCCCAAGGTGCCTACTTTGAAGGGGACTGAGGCATCATTGTCCTATGTACAATGTTCCTTGTATCTTGCATCTTCTTCAATAAATGTCTCTGTTTTTCATAGTGCATAGCTAGATACTTTCTGGACAAGCCTCGTGTGACCTCAAAGTGCTCTCCATCATGCCTGGTTGGAGTTTGAATGTCCCCCTTTCTTGGTCAGACTGGGATTGTTCATTTTACAGCTTCGATGTAGTTCTTTGCCAGAGCTTACTGTGTCTCCCTGTACACTGCAGTTGAGTGGTCTAGTGCTCAGAAAGAAACTAACATTTAAATTAGGTAACCCTTATTGAAATATTTGGAGCTCCTTCTGTATCTTCCTCTTTTATTGAAGTTTGTCCCCCGACTTCTAATTGTATTAGCTCCTTCTACTTTCTCTAACCACAATTTCTGTCTTCTCAACTCAGTGATTCTCTGGATTACTTAAGATTTTCTCTCCCTCTTTCCTCTTCCAAATATTTTATCCAAGTATGAATTTAGGGTAGCTCTTGGCTCACATTGTCTGTTTCTGTTATTCTCAGATCACAGTCATGCTCTGTCTGTTGTCCAAAGTCAGAACACTATCATTCATAGATATTGTTCAGTTTGGTCTTTATTACTCCATCATAACCAAAAAAGAAATTCTCCTAAGTCTGCTTTCAGAACAGAAATAAATGTAGGTATATGTGTTTGTTAGTACATAGAATTCAACGAAGGTTCATTGGTCACTAAAGCATAAAAACCAATGCCTAATTTAAGGAAGGTAAACTGTATTTCAAAAAATAATTTAAATAAGTCTAGTTAGATGAGTATCCAATGTAATGTAGGTGCAAGGTGAGCACTTTTCATTTACTAGTTTCCTGAAATGTGTCCTTGTTGTAGATGTTAGGCTTCACATTAATCAGAAAACAAATTCTAAACAAGAATATTTTATAAACCTTTTAAATAAAAAAAATCAGAGAATTATAAAATCATGTTTAATGTATTTGCATGAATATCATAATTTTAGTGGTACTGCTTGTGGAATTAAAAGTAGAAATCTATCAAAACATGTCTAGCTTTTCTTCATACAGACATGAAATATTAGATGTGATGATAAATTGTAGATATAATTGAATGTGACACAGAATGATTAAACTTGGGCCAAAGAGTAAGCAGTCAGTAAATACCACTTGACTGATTTATGGGCAAGGTTGTAATCTTAAATAAATCTAAAAGTTAAAAAAAAGTAGCACACAGTAAAAGTACAAGAGATAAATGCTAATAATGTGTTGTTATAAATCCCCTAACCCTTTATTTCTTTGGACAGATAAATCAAAATTTAGGTTTGCCTATCTCTGAGATCAATAAACTCATTTTCCTAGTAGGCCACTTAGGAAATAATGAACAAACAACATATCTGAAAATTTGTCCATTCTATGTAGTTTTGTGATGAGAAATTCTAGGTAAACTACTGAAGTGTCCAACTTAGCTCATAAACCATAAGACACAGATATTTGTATTTTCCAAACATTTTGACTTCAGAGTTATCCTTAAGAGAATTAGAAGATTTAATGAACACTTTTTTTAGCTTTTTATTTACTTCCATTTTATCTTCATCTCTCTGGCACTAAAATATGTATGTCTTAGTGTTTACCTTTTGTAATCAAGTATAATATCACCATCTAAATGTTTCTTTCTTATCCTCCAAAAATGTGACTGCTGTTTCTCATTATTTTATGGGCCTTATATTAAGGCAAAAGTGAAGTTATGGGATAAATTAATCTAGGATGACTATTGTAATATCAGAATCTATTAATATTAACTCCCCAAACCTGTTCCACAATGTAAAACATCCCTGTGTAACAGCGGCCTTCACTGCAATAACCTCATTTTGATTTTAACTTGGAGAAGTTGAGTTAATACAAAGTTATTAGTTTATGCTACTAAGCAGGGCAGATTTTGTCATGATGACTTAGCAGGGAATGTATTAGAGAGACTAAATCTAATGGAACTCTGAGTCACTGCCTGGCCTTGTTCCAGGATGTGAATTTTTTATCCTGTTCTCATAATGTTAAACTAAGTATGGTAACTCATTTCCTGCCACGTGGAGTCTAGTTTAGACAATTCCTTAAGTGTTCTTTTGTTAACAATCAAGGGACTTAAACAGGGGCCTCTAACCTACAACAAAAATTTTCAGTTTGTTGCATAAGTAACAGCTTGTTCAAGTCATGCTTATAGAAAGTTGGCATAATGTCTATGAAAGATTTTAAAGTGTTGCAATCAAGTTTTTTCCCCCTACCTTGTTACAGAAGTCATTTGGCTAGTTAGAGCTATGTATTTTGATAGCAAAAATGCAAAAACAGTTTTAAAAAGCAGAAACTAAGCTTACTTTCAGAAACTCTGCCACTCATCTAAAACAGATTTTTTTTTAAGAGAAGAAAATTGCATTTAATCAATATATGGCTTTTATAACTTTAGGTACCTTAACTCTTACTCAAAGTTCTAATAAATTTCATTGTCTTGACAGATGAAACCCGGGTATATAAATGATTTTTACCAGAGGTGTATTATAATAAGAAAGATAAATGACTTGACCAGAATTAAATGCCCATATGAGAACAATTCCAATCAATGGCAATATCTAGGGTGCAATCAGACATCACAAACTTGGATTATGGTTCAGCCACAAACTCCTGATTGTCAATTAAGCACAGGAAAGGAGCTTCAAATTTCAATCAAGATCTGGAAAAATCTCAAAGCCTGGGCAGATCTGTCTTATTTTTAAAAATCTTCATGGATCTCACAATTATAACAGATTTAAATAGTGGGAAAAGAGAAAAACTGTTATATATAAACCTCTTAAATAAATCTCAATGTCAGAAAAAAGTCAAACAGTGTATGTTTTACCATGTGATATTAATCTATATTGTTCCTCAGACAATTAAATGGAGGTTCCCTCTAAGAACTCTTCAACCACACTTGAAACTATAATAGAGAAGACAGATCCAAACAGAAAAAGAAAGCATGTGTAACACTCTTCACTTTTATATAGCATTCTTTTGACAGGTGAAGGCTTTTTATGCCATACAATCCAGTATTATGTTAGGATCTTTTTTTTAAATTTTGTGTATTTTTTTAATATTTTATTTATTTATTTTTGGATAGAGGGAAAAAGAGAGGGAGAGAAACATCAATGTGTGTTTGCCTTTCACATGCCCTACTGGGGACCTGGCCCGCAACCCAACCCAGTCAGGTGCCCTGACCGGGAATTGAACCATTGACCCCTTGGTTCACAGGCTGGTACTCAATTCACAGAGCCACACTAGCCAGGGCAAATTTTTGTATCTTTTGATATAACAAGATACAATTACACCAATGTGCTCCTGAGAGGCACTCCTGAGGAGATAATATTTTCAGTAAGGAAGACCACTTAGATGGCTATATCTATATCTGATTTTCACTTATATAGCTATCTTGACACAGGTACTTAGAATTTTTATGACAAATTATCTACTACTAAACATATAAAGAAGAATTATCTTTATATCAAAAAGTAACTTATTTAACAGCATTCTGAGTATGATTTTATAAGAAAAGTATGCAGTGAATGTTTGCATTTTTTATTACTCTAATTTTCAGATTAACAGACTATTTGAATGTGGGCTAGTCACTAATTTTCTTTGGATCTTGTTTTTTTCTTAGGAAATCATGGAATATTAAACTATAGGATTCCCTGAGGCTATGTTTGTTTATTAAATCAGAAGACAAGCTCTCTGTCCACAAACACCTTAAATTCTACTGAATTATGGATCCAGTGTTTTTCAGTTCCCATACTTTTCAAGCTGTTATTGCTGCAAGAGAGCTTCATACATGAGAATGCATTCAAACTTTTTGTCAATGAATAGCATAATCAGGATTTATCTTTACAATTTCTCTGAAAAGACCTTAGCAATTCCTTTCCTTTTAAAGCTACAAGTATGTGTAATATATTTCAGGTGCAGAACATTCTCCAATCTTGGGCTTACCATGTGAGAACAGGAAACAGACAGATCTCCCCACACATGAAATAGAAAGATGCTTGTCTGGTTTTCTTGTTGATAACTTGTGATTTAAAAGTTAGCTAATGGAAGGGATGCATCATCTTTATTTTTTCTTGTATTGCAAAAGTAAATTTAAACTAACAATTGTTTGCTCACTTTAGTTCCATTTTCACAATTGTCAGGGAAATTTCTCTAGAATTTAGACAGTGGTTTATGTTTCAGTACTCCTATAAACCTTTGGCCTTCTGGAACTTAGGGAGAGATGCTTGTGGATATTTGGTACTCTAACCAGAAATCCACTGTATATTAATTTCATGTTGCAATCTACCAAATGCGATAAATATATTTTAAAATTGTTTAGTCAAGGCACTAAGAGTTTAGTTTTAAATGATCCTGAAAAACACCTGTGAAGATCTGTTAAGATAAATAGAAGTAAATATTATTGTCACTTTGATGGTGTTAAGAATATCATTGATAACTAAATGCTAAATGTTACTGCACTGTCATCTGGATCTCTCTCCCCCCTCATATATTTATGTGTGTGTACACACACACACACACACACACACACACACACTCACACCCCGATCTGGTTACTGACTCATCTGCTAGCAGACGTCTAGGTAACAATAACTATTTGTGATGCCTGTGATAACCAGATCTAACCACTCCCTTTAGCAAATTATCCCACTGCCATTAGTATTTAGATTGGAATTGTGTATAGTTTATAGTTAATTTGGGAGGAAGCAAATATCCTCTGCATTTATGGAACTAGTTATCCTTTCTTCCCACAATCTTATATTTATAAATTCTATAGCTTCTACTGGATTGAAATTCATATTCTTGAACTTGTTTGTTGAATACTGATGAAGGAATGTTTAAGAGGAAATGAATCTAGCCTCTTCCCAAATTTGAACACATTCAATAAAGACAATGCTGGCCTGCTTTGCAATTGCACATATACTGTGGATCTCATTTTATAAAAAAAAAATTACGTGACAGCTGAATCCTCCATATAGCTTCTATTCTAGTGAACATGATTTATCATATTCATGTAAATTATCATAAAATCATCACACATTTTGGAATGTTTTCTTGTATTTATTACATAAAGTTTTAGCAAGCATGTATTCTTCTTATAATTTTCTATGTACATTTTCTGGCAAGTATGTATATGCCTGTGTGAAGATTTTAAGGCAAATTAGGAGATAGTATATAACTAGCATACCATTTAATTTACATTGCCCACTTTCTTGGAGTATTTTCAATATCTACTTAATGTGTAGGTTGAACTTGGCTAAAAAGAATCACTGAACATAGAAATGACAGGAATTTAGTTCTAAAATATCCAGTTTGGCAATTAAGAATAAATAAAATCTGTTAAAACTCTTGGTATAAATTTTTTGAAAGAGTTGTTTTTGAAACCTTGCTTTTTGCAGGAAACCCCTAATAGATTAGAGATGGAAAGGGGAAATGTCCTTTCTTCTGATAAACATTTAGAAATAATTTTTGGCACTAAAAGTTAAGTCATGTGTACAGTACAAATAATAGTATAATATATCTATATAAAATTTTCATCCTGGAGATGCCAAAGCAATTTAAGGCTTGGATGTATAATTTTGAAACACAGAGGAGGGGAGCTGCCCACTTTCTTTCCATTAGCATTTATATTGAGAACCCAATAGAGTTTGGCTAACACAAAGGTTGAACATCAATTATAAGTTTGTTGGTTTCAATAGAGTCGCATGAGTGCATATCATGTTGTCTTGGAAACTAGGTACTTGGAAAGTATCTATAAATACAACTGTCCTCCATTTAGATTGTGTGAGCATCTATGGACACTTTCTTGGATTCCAAATTATATAAACAGTATGTTCATATTCATGTTACCATAGTAACCGGACAGGTGATCCATTAAATAAAATGAAAAACAAAGAATTTAACTCAAGAAAGTAGACCCATATATAACTAAATGTTTCCTTTTTCTTTGACTCTGTTTTTTCTAAAAGCATGATATAAATATAAAAAAAACACATTTATGTCCATAGAGTACATACTCCATATATTTCATTTATTTTCAGGAAACTTGATACAATTCTTAAATGTTTAGTGATTCAGTAAATTACTTGAAGGTTCATTGATTAATATTTACTTGGTCTTGTTTCTGACTTGATTTAATTTTGTCTGTTATATTAAGACTTATGAAAATAAAATACAAAAAATATATAAAATATATGAACTAGTTAATGATACTTCTCTTTGAATCACAACTAATACAAACTCGGTAGCATATTGCACTTACTTCCCTCCCTGCATTTATTATAGATCAATACAAATTATTAGTGTTTTGGTTAAGATAGAAGAGTTTTCTTGTTACCAAAAAGAGGATTTTAATTTGTATTAAAATTATTAAAATTTAGGTATGTAGACTATGACTTTTGACTATGTTTAACTGTTTGAATACTTTTCCATAGCAACAGAATATTATTAATTTATATATTTTAATTAATATGTATTTTATGATGAACAAAATTTATGATAATTGAACTATAAGTAATAAGAAACATTATAATGGAATAGAAGTGAGGCTTAGAGCTTTATTAATGATGTGTTTTTAGGACTGGTAGGTATTTTGTTAAAGTTTTTTTTTTTTACAAAAACTAATTATGAGTTAATTGAGGCTAAAATGATTTTCAATTGTAAAAGGGTTTTGAATAAAAGGCTTTGCTAGAAAAGTATTTTTCACTGAAAATAGTGGGGTCTTTTTATTTTCTTCTCAACCCCTTCTTTTTCAAATTATTAGTTTTTAATCTTTTTTAATATTTCAATTACAGTTTTCATGCAATGTTATATTAGCTTCAGGTGTATACTTCAGTGATTAGACATTATATAACTTAGTGAGTGATCATCTAATAAATTTCTTACTCCTGTGACACCATACCTAGTTATTAGAATATTATAGACTATATTCCCAAGGCTATACTTTACATCCCCATGACTATTCTGTAACTACCAATTTGTACTTCTTAATTCCTTCACTTTTTTAAGCATTTTCCCTCCTCATCTGGAAACCATCAAAATGCTCTCTGTATCTATGAGTCTGTTTCTGTTCAACTTGTTTGTCTATTTTGTTTTTTTGGATTCAATCAATGATAGATAAGTATTTATTGACATTTTATTGTTCATATTTTTGTCTTTTTCTTCTTGTTCTTAAAGAAGACCCTTTAGTATTTAATGTAATACTGGTTTGGTGGTAATGAATTCATTTAGATTTTTCTCATCTGGGAAGCTTTTCATCTGTCCTTTTATTCTAAATTATATCTTTGCTGAGTAGAGTAGTCTTGGCTGTAGGTCCATGCTTTTCATCACTTTGAATCTTTTGTGACATTTCTTTCTGGTGAGCAAAATTTCTGTTGAGAAATCAGCTGATGGTCTTATAGGTGCTCTCTTTTAGGTAACTAACTGCTTTTCTCTTGCTACTTGTAAGATTCTCTCTTTGTCTTTAACTTTTGGCATTTTGATTATGATGTGTCTTGGTGTGGTCCTCTTTGGGTTCATTTTGCTTGGGACTCTCTGGGCTTCCTGGACTTGTATATCTATTTGGTTAACCAGGTTAGGCAAGTTTTCTGTCATTATTTTTTTCAAATACATTTTCAATTTTTTGCTCTCTCTGTTCTCCTTTCAGCATACCCATAATGCAACTGTTGATATGCTTAAAGTTGTTCCAGAGGCCCCTTATACAATCTTCATTTTGGGGGGTTCTTTTTTCTTTTTACTATTCTGATTGGGTATTTTTTGCTTTTTATATTCCAAATTGCTGTTTTGATTCTTAGCTTGGTCTACTATAATATTGATGCCCTATAAATTATTCTTGATTTCAGTTAGTATACCCTTCATTTCTGACTAGTTCTTTATAATGGGTTCTATTTCCTTTTTTAAGTTTTTTTTTATGTTGTTCTAAGTTTATCTACTCTTCCCTTAGGTTTGTTGAGCTCCCAGTGTTTTGAACTCTGCATCTACTAGATTGCTTGTCTCCATTTTATTTTGTTTGTTTTGTGGAGTTTTGTTTTGTCCTTTTATTTAGGGCACGTTTCTTTGTCTCCCCATTTGACAGTCTTCCTATGTTTGTTTCTAAGTATTAGGTAAAGTGGCTGTATCTCCTGGGTTTTGAAAAGTGGCTTAATGTAGTAGACATCCTGTAGGGCTCAGTGACACCTTCCTGTTCACCCAACCTGGGAACTCCAGGTGTGCCATACTATGTGGGTTGTGCAAACCTTCCTGGTATAGTTGAGTCTTATTTGCTGTTGGCACACAAATGGGAGGAATTTATCCTATAGGTGACTGGCAACAAGAAGTGGCTGTGACCACCATGGAAGACCAGCTGTTCAGGGCATCGCTCCACAGAGCAGAATTTAGTTCAGCAAATTTCTGGTGCCTGCTGAGTCTGCCACTTGAGTGTGTCACTTTTGGAGTAGGTTGGGTACTGGTGCTTCAATATAGCCTGAAACTGTCTACCACATGTGTTGGCTCTGGGGTCTCTCAGAAGGTACAGGTCAAGGTCAAACATCACCTGTGTTCTGCCCAGGGCTAATTGGCATGAAATATAAAGCATGGCTTTATAGTGCATATGGTGGCCACTTGTGATGGGCTTGGAGGTACCCAGGAGAGCTGAACTGTTATCCAAGGCTGGCTACTGCTAATGCCTGGCCTAGCATGTCTTAATGAGAGGCATGGAGCACAATACAGCCAGATGCTACTTATTTGAGAGATTTTAGAGAAATCTGAAGCCTGAGCCAAGATAAGCCATTTATATTGAAAAAACCACTGGAGACAACTTTAGTGGGTTTAAAAATCAGGTGAGGTGGGGATCTCCGGAATCATCAAGGTGGGATAAACAGTGTAAACCAGGTTGACGGAGTCTCAGATATGGCACCTGCATACTAGCTCTGTGGGGGAAGGGCTCATTAGAGGAACAATGTTTTCTGCCAGCACTTCTGTCTGGCAGAAAGCCGCCCCTCCAGACCTTACTGGACAATTCATTCCCTCTTCAAATGTTCCTGGCACCTTACAGGCTGTTGCCCAAGTACTGGAGCTCAGAGTGAATGAATCTATGTTTGTATTCAGGCCCCTGAAGTAGAAAGTCTTTCTACCTCCACCCCTCCTACCAGTCTCAGAGTATCTTCTTCTTTATACCCTTGGTTGTAGGACTCCCATTCTGTTAGATTTCAGATGGTTCTGAGTGTTTGTTGTTGTTGTTGTTTTGTTTTGTTTTTGTAATTTAATTGTATTTTTGGTGTGGTTGTGAGAGGATGCAAGTACTGCAATTACTGATTCCTGCATCTTGACTGGGTCCTCTATAGCAATGGAATTTTAAATATCACACATGCTGCCTATACAATTTTAAGTGAAAAAAAGTTAATTAGAAGAACAATCCAAATCATGTATTTTTAGAAAAATAAGTTATCTTATTTGGCTCCATCTTTATTGATTCTTTTCCTTAAGAAGATGCACATGTATCTTATATGAACATATCTGTTTCAAAATTATCTGCATAACTGTTTTATAATTTGTATATATCATTATTTATGTGGCTAATTCCCTATTAATGGAAATTTAGGTTCCTTCAAATTATCCTGTTACTAATTATATACAATTAACATATTTATACATATATTTTTATTAAATCTATATAGTTTCTGTAGGATGAATTTTGAGAAAAGACTTTGTTTCTCAGATAAAATCTTTATAGAAACAATAGTATAAATAATCTTTGACAACATTCACTAATAAATATATTAATGGATACATTTTCTCTTACTCTGACAAAAATGCAACGTGCTTTTATAAAACTTTACCATGCATATTCTAGTGCACACAAATGTAGGACACATTTTAAAACTCGATTATCTTAAATACATATTGCACACAAAGGTGGTTTTATTTAAATATCTATCCATGACAAATTTTGCAGTCATTTTTTTAATTGTTCAATATAAGGTGCTTAAACTTACAATTAATAATAAACAATTTTAACAAATAAATACTATATAATATTACTTCTTAAAAAATCAACTATGATGAAATCCATGAATCCAAGAGACAAATATTAAAAAGAGAATCTTGACTGTTGGATTACCAGCGTCATGAGTACTTCAAATTACAAAGTGAAGTGGAGAAGTGCTAATGTCATTCATAGAGCACAACTAGAGGTTAGCCCTAAATTTGTGATAGAGGGACACTTGCAGATTTTAAAGAAGTGTTTTTAATACTTTATATAATTCAGTATTCAGGTATAGCTCAAATAAATAAATCTCCGTAATCTTACAATGTATATTAGTAATCTCAAAATATGTCAAGCCCTCATCCCGTAATACTGCTGTGAGAAGAACTCAAAGTTTCCTCATGACATTTTTTTCTTTCCTATTTTGCGGGCTTTTCCCCTTCTTTCAATGCTCAGGTTCCTTGAAAGCAACTCTTGCTGTGATTTATATCACCAAGAATTAGGTGTATCAACTCGCAGAGTAGTGAAAAACTAAATTTTTCATCCTCTGACCAGACCCAAAATTTCAGTGATTGCTTCTCTATCTACGCCCACCTAAGCCGTATATTCTCATGGCTGAGTAAACTCCTCAGTACCTTGACAGTGTTCAATTTGGAAAATGCTACCCAGCATAGTTGTTCTTTGACCCTTCCATAACAGAAGTGTCAAAACTTCTAAGTGAACACTTGCTTTTTCATTATTATCATTATTTTTATAATAGTTATAGTTGTTATTATTATCATTGTTGCTTGCTATTGAACCATTTAATATAGATTTTTGGTGGATTCCAGCCACGTGCCAGTTTTTTCTCCAAGGCAAAACAGGAATACAGTGCCTCAAGATTATAAAATGTTACTTATATAGTGCAAAATTTTAAAACATTATTTTAAAGTTTCAATATCTCTGGTTATATTTTGCTTGCTTGTTTGTTTTGTTGATTAGGTTCCACTTAAAGGTAAGATCATGGGCATGACTGTGGAAAAAGCAAAACTAACTCCAGCTCCCTGTTCCTTTGATGATATGAAAATACCTGCTGCCATTCATGTTTATATATAAATTTATGCCATTTATTTCAATATATACACTCTAGAGAGCCTAACAGTACCAGGGTACCCTACAGAATCATTCAACACAACAAACAAACAACAGCAAAATCACCAAGATTCAATTGCCACCAAACACGGTACATGACCATTAAGGTTGTCTGCCACAACAGACTGTGTTCCCATGCATGTTCTTTTCTCAGAATAATTAACCCCCTAGAACCTCAATAAATGGTGTCATAAGGACTCACTCATGGGTTCCCTAATTTCTAAGATATAACTATTTCTTATACTATTAGAATACATTAAAATACGAAAGGCAAGAACATGTTCATCTAAAGAAAAGATATGAAAGAAGACAAATGCACAAGAAATATCTGATGTAAAAGAAATATCTGAATGTATAAGATATGTAGAGATTTAAAAGATAAACGTTTCTATTTAACCTAGCAAATAAATTGACCTGATTAACCTACTATGTAGATTGACAATCTGTTCAAAAATAAATGGATCAATTCCTTTAGGTTCATAGTTTTTAGAGAACTCTCCACAAATGCAAGGTTCTTTTCAACTTCGCTAACTCAAGCCTTAAAGGATGATATAAGAGCAATTTTTATTTGAAAAATTTCTTATAATTTAAGAATTGAATAACTCAATTATTTTATATTTACTGTGAGACACTTTTGGAGGAAAAAAATTAAGTCATTATATCATCAATACAATACCCATAAAAATTGAGCCATTATTATATCACTAATATAATATAATATACATATTTGGCTTTATTTGTATTCCACTGATAACTTTTGCTGTTGGTTATCAGTTGGTATATTCATTGCCATATATTCTTACAATTTTGTGAGGTATTAATTAAAATATTTTGTCCATGTTTGTCTCTTATAATTGAGTTGGAATATTTGTTTTATAATACTATTTTATGTATGTTTTGTGGATATTTTATACCCTTAGAGGCTTTATTTTTTATTATATAATGTTTAATGAAGAGTAGAAATTTTTAGTTTGATAAAATATAATTTATCATTTTTCATACTGTATTTTTATTTTTTTCCCTGAGAAACCACTGTCTATTTCCAGGTTTGTGAAGATCATCTCCATGTATTTTTTTCCTACAAGTTTTGTAGTTTATTTATTACATTTAGTATGTGACCCATTTCAAGTATGATTTTGTTGGCATGAAGTAAAGCCAAAGTTATTTTTCACATTTATATGTAAGTAATTTTATAGCACCATTTATTTAAAGTTTTATTCCACCATTTATTTGTTTAAAAGATATTAATTTCTTTGATAAATAAATCACATATATGTAAATTTATTTGTTGATTCTGTTATATTCCATTGAGCTATATGACTATCTGGGTGCTAGTACTGCACTCTCCTTATTACTGTAGCTTTACTATAAACCTCAATGTCACATGGTAAAACCCTCTAAATGTTTACTTTTCATTCAATATTGCTTTTCTACTTCCCTTGTATATTTGGTAATTTTTACACACTAAACTTTAAAACAGAAAGCCTTCTGGGATTTTCATCTGGGTTTTATAAAATCTATAAGTCAAATTGAGAATTAAAATCTTAATTTTTCTCATTTATGAATGTGCTATATCTTTTGATTCATTTAGCTTTCCTATAATTTTCTCACCCATGGTACAAAACTTTCAAACACAAAGCCTTTCACTTATATTATTTAATATATTCCTAATAGTTTAGTTTCATATGCTATTTATATTGCATGTTTAAATTATATCTTACAATTGTTTATTGATAGTTATATGAAAAGTCAATTCATTTTTGTATTTTCATCTTTGTCCCTTTCCAAGTTTACTTATTAGATCTGGTAGCTTTGGGGGGAATATTTTAAAGACTTTCTATTTAGGCAGTCATGTCATCTGTGATGAAAAGCATTTCATGTCTAAAATGCATGCCTTATATTTTTCTTTCATTGCTTTATTGCATTGGATGCATTTTCAGGTATCTGGTATGATTTTTCTATCTCTCTTTCTCCCATTCTTCTCTGATTCTATGCTCTGCTCATTCCACCCACTTTTTCTTGTTATTTTATTCACGATGTGTCTGAAATGTAATTTTAACATGTAATAAAAATAAATAAATCTAGTACCCAGTACTTCTGTATTGCCAGAATAGTCCACTAGTAAGACATGATCTCAGTGGGACTCTTCACTGAAGCACCGTAGGTTCCCAAGGACTCACCATTTCACTACTCAGTACTCAAACATCTCCTAAACCCGTGTCAGCTCTGGGAACTTTCAATTTTTTGTACCAGGGTCAGATTTGGCAGAGCTTCATAGAATTTCATGCTACACATAACATAGATCAGTTTTCTGTCACAAATGCAGGGCAAGTTTTATTACATTCCTGGCACTGTTTCTTGCTGCAATGCTGTCTTCCCTAGTACTGTATAATTCCTGTAAATTCCTGATACCTTGGCCTTTTGATGTCTGCTAACTTCTTCTCCAGTCAGTATGAAAGCTGTGCAGCGTTTGGGTTCCATCTCAATGTAACCTAATCTGGAGAGTGTTTTCAGACAGCGGGCCTGGGCAGTTGTAGAGCTCACTGGCTTAGTTTTTGTTTTCCAGGCATCAGTGCCACACTGTCTATTGTCCACTGTCCAAAGATAGCTACCTCATGGTTTTTTCCCCAGGCTTCTAATTGTTCTTGATGGAGTCCCTGTGAGCTATTAGGTTTTTTTTTTTTTTATCAACTTTCTGTGATTTAGTTTCCTTATCCTCAGAGTTTGGATAATAATATATAGCTTTAAAAAGGTTACAAACTGCACTACAGATAAGATCCTCCCAACCTTTATTGTTTTGTTTTCCCATAAATGTGAGCTTTCGTCCAAACTGCCAAACACCTTGGGCGACAGTTACAGAAGGACCAAACTGTGGCGCCAAATGTGTAGCTTATTTGAATCATATGCTAACAGTCCCTCATTAGACCATCAGATGTAGTCCTACCCATCTGATGTGCCCGTTTGCCTCTGTCACCAAAAGTAGACACCTCATTCGTCATCACTAAGATATTTATTCTCATTGTGCTTTGCACATCCAAGTTTCACCAGTCCTCCTTTTGCCTGTCCTCTTCAATATTTTCACTGGAACCTGAATTGACCACATTCTCAGTTTTTCTGCATCTCTTTGAAAGTTTCTTCCATCTCCTGGTATTAACTGACCCCTGGATGCTTTCTGAGATTGTTTCCTAGCCTACAGCCTCTTCAGTTGGAAGCTGCTTCTTTTCAGCACCTCTACTTGTGTTAGTTGGGAAAACAGTAGGAAGTATCCTTCCTCTCTTCCATCTCTGCTATCCAACCGTTTCTTTTCTTTCTTCTTAACACGCTCTGCTCTCTTTTAAAATCATGCTATCTGTTTAGGTCATCCACAACATTTCTTCCTGCTATCACTCTTGGTTATAATTATACAAATTATAATTATCCTCATAATTATACGAAATTTTAGCTCAAGTAATCTCTAGCCCATAACTTAAAATTTGAGTTATTAATATAACTCTACCTTCGATGCAAACAATATCTCCATAGAGCTAATAACCTCTTTATTCTTATTTAATTGATGTACCTTCCTCATTCTTTTATTTCCTTTATAGTTTTAGTGACATTACATTTTATGGTTTCTGTAATAATCTCTTTTCTGGTTCATCCTCCTCTTTTGTAAAATTAAATATTCCCAGAATTCTCTTTATTTTCTTCACTTTCTGTTTAGTTTACCCAGTCCCCCTACTTTACATACTACCTATAAACCTACTCCCATTTATCTTTCTAGTATCATTATCTCTCCTGAGCTTAAATTTCACATAATAAGCTACTGAATAAAAAGCTCGATGTCTAGTAGGCATCTCACTTAATAAAACCAAGAGTTCTTAATTTTCAATATTCTGTCACAAACTTATATTCCCCAGTCTTTCTCTAATTTATTTGTAATATTAGTAACTCAGTTGTCAAAACCCAAAGTTCCACCCTTATTATCATTTTTGTCATTATTATCCACATTCAATTATTCAACAAACATATTCAGTGTCCCATCAACTTACATTTCTGTCTTGTTCTGTCACTAATGACATTTTTATGTAGTCTGAGCTACTGGAACTATCTTTCAAGTTAGTTTCTTTGTCTCCCATTTTCTTTTCCCACAACTCAATACCCACTGTATAACCAAAAAGACCTGTCTTACCCTCTATGGTGCATATTTTACTATAGATATACTGACATCTTTTCTTCTAAATGATCCAGTCCTTTTCCATTTTTGGATTTCGGCACTTGCTTTGCCTCAACTTAGGCATACTTTGCTTTACTAGAGGTAGTAAACTACTATCATAGTCATTTTAATTTTTACTTCTCACTTGAAATTTCAGAACTCCAAGTCTTTTACTAGTACATGAAACAATTATTTATTCAATAATTTTAACATATGCTTGTATTTGATTCAAAACACTTATTATGATCTAATTTTGATAATAATTTCATATTTTTTCATATTGCTTGTAAGTTCCTCAAAGGAATGACACTTTGTCTTTCATGCTTTCCAAAGCATTTTCAGAATTTAGAAGCTTGCCTATAAACAAATATTTAATATTTGTTGAATAAGTAAATAATAAATCCATATTGAGGAAGACATGTTTCTAAATTACCTGGAAGAATTTCTTAATAGTTAACATTATATCTGCTCTGGAACACTTTAAAATACCTGTGTAGCTTCCCACCTCCAATTTTGCATCAGAAGAGTCTGCATTTTAGGCTTGATTTTTTAAATTAGGTAGACACTCCATATACTTTCCTAGAGTCATGTAAACTCTGAGATTAGGAATCTTCTCTAAATCCCAGTTTATGGCTTTATGATGCATCCAACTCTAAGGAGGCTTACCTCTCTGGTTCTACATATTGCTATCCATACTTTGTCTCTTTCATCTGGACACCTCTCTCCCTGGATAACTCTTCCATTATTGATAATTTCTTCAACTTCTGAATTCATCATTTGGCATAACCTTCCTTAATTAGACCACCTGGTATCATCACCAAAATCATTGACTTATCAGTACCCTTTGGTACTTTGAATTTCTGACTACCTTTGCCTAGTCTTTGACTGTGTATGTGGATGAATTTCCTCTGCCCACCTGGATACCTTATCCTACATCCATCACCAATCACATGTTGCAAAGTGTTTGTTTATTTTTTGTGCTTAAAATCACCATATAATGAGTCAGCAATCATTATATTTATACTATTTATTAAAAAGCATGTTAAATATTATTATATTTTTATACATAAAGCATATAGATAGTAATTGGTTTTAGTTCAAAATGAATAAGCAGACATCTACGAAGGACTGCAGAAAAGTCCTTCTATTTCAAAGGTATTTTTCTGTTGGTTTTTATGTTCAAACCATTCATATGAGGTTTTTGTTCAAGGAGTAGGAGGAAGATGATAAAACATAAAAGTGCCACCTGAGAAGGTAAAGTAATAAACTACCTCCAGCCATTTCTCCTGGATGCTTGAGGGAAAATGAGACCTAAAGGCTTCTCAGAAGTATGTAACATTTCTAATAATTGGAACCAAAAAATGACCCTAATTCTGGTTCTAGTTGACCTAATTCTTTTCATTTACTTTCATGAGCAGTAAAGTATGAGTAATGGACCACCATCTACATTACCTATCTGGAATCTACTTTAGATACCTGTTCTATTGTTCTGGTTTAAATTAAATCCTTATTGTATTAGAAACTTAGCAAATCATTGTGTTCTTTACTTAATTTTAAATTTATTTTAATAAAACATGAATATGCCTAAAATTTAAATTATTAAAAATATATTTTTTACCTTTTTCTTTAAGACATATGAAGTTTCCCTTATGCATTTCAGATTCCAAATACACCAGCTGGTGCTGCCATGTGTTATGGGATTTTGGCAACAGGCCTTGGATGAAACAGTTTTTTCATGACTTTTTTTTATTAGTCACAACAAAGTGAACTTGTAACACTGCACTAGAGGAAAGGTGAAGAAACACTTGAAACAAACCCAACCAATTAAAACTAAGTAGAGCTGTAAGTTTTAAAAAAATCTGTTCAACAAAAAACTTTAGTGATTTCTAAAAGCACAATTTAAAATCAAGTTTCCCTATCTCTCAAACTCAATAATAATGTCACTATTGACTTACATTGTCATAATATGCTGTGCATGTGTGTGTGTGTGCTAGAAATTAATAGTCTATTAAAAATTCATGCTGAGTCTGTAATCTGTAGATCCAAAGCAAGTATCTGTTAGGGAACCAGAATTTAGCCATTTTTCCTTGTGTATATTAAATTTTCTGTTCATTTTTGATGTTATAATTTGAATATATTATTATTTGATAATTTTGTGGTATTTTCCATTGCTTATTTTGTCCCCTACCAATACATGCAAATAGATAAATGCTTATATAATTTTATTTTTCTAAGTTCTTAAGTACTTGAAGATTTTAAAACAATCACAAATCTTGAAAAGCATTCACAGACTACTTGAAAAAATTCAAAATGATGGAAGACTCCCAAACTCTTTTTATGAAGCCAACATCATCCTAATCCCAAAACCAGATAAAGACACAACAAAGAAAGAAAACTTCAGGTCAATATCGCTAATGAACATAGACGCTAAAATCCTCAAAAAAATATTGGCAAAATGCACCCAGCAATACATTAAAAAGATCATACACTATGACCAAGTGGGATTCATCCCAGGGATGCGAGGATGGTTCAACATTTGCAAATCAGTAAATGTAATACATCACATAAACAAAAGCAAAGACAAAAATCACATGATCATATTAATAGATGCAGAAAAAGCATTTGATAAGTACAGCACCCATTCATGATAAAAAAGCACTGAGCAAAGTGGGAATAGAGGGAGCATTTCTCAACATAATAAAGTCCATATATGAGAGACTGACATCCAACATCATACTCAATGGGCAAAAACTAAAATCTTTTCCACTAAGATCAGGAACAAGACAAGGTTGTCCACTTTCACTGCTTCTATTCAACATAGTATTGGAAGTTTTAGCCACAGCAATTAGACAATAAAAGGAAATAAAAGGCATCCAAATTGGAAAACAGGAAACAAAACTGTCACTGTTTGCAGATGACATGATAGTGTACATAGAAAATCCTATAGACTCCACCCCAAAACTGCTCAACCTAATAAATGAATTTGACAAAACAGTGAGATACAAAGTCAATATCCAGAAGTCAAAGGCATTTTTGTATACCAATAATGAAACAGCAGAAACAGAACTCAAGAAAAAATCCCATTTGATATAGCAAAAAGAAAAATAAAATACCTAGGAATAAACCTAACCAAGGAGATAAAAGACCTTCATGCAGAAAACTACACAACACTGAAGAATGAAATCAAGGAAGACACGAACAAATGGAAACATATACCATGTTCATGGATTGGAAAAATTAACATAATCAAAATGTCCACACTACCCAAAGCAATTTACAGATTCAATGCAATACCTATTAAAGTACCAATGGCTTATTTCACACACATAGAGCAACACTTCAAAAATTTATATGGAACCATAAATGACCCCGAATAGCTGCTACAATTTTGAAAAAGAAGAGCAAAGTAGGAGGGATCACAATACCTGATACTAAACAGTGTTATAAGGCCACTGTAATCAAAACAGCCTGGTACTGGTATAAAAACAGACACATGGACCAGTGGAACAGAATAGAGAGCCCAGAAATAAACCCAAGTCACTATGGTCAATTAATATTCAACAAAGGGGGCAGCAACATAAAATGCAATAAAGATAGCCTCTTCAACAAATGGTATTGGGAGAACGGGACAGCTACGTGCAAAAAAATGAAACTTGAGCACCAACTTACACCATACACAAATATAAATTCAAGGTGGATCAAAGACTTAAATATAACTTGTAACAAGGTGGATTAAAGCCCTAGAGGAGAACATAGGCAGGAAAATCTCAGACATTTCATGTAGCAACATTTTTACTGATATATCCCCTAGAGCAAAGGACATAAAGGAAAAAACAAACAAATGTGATCTCATCAAAATAAAAAGCTTCTGCATGGCCAAAGAAAACAGCATTAAAATAAAAAGAGAACCAACCATATGGGAAAACATATTTGCCAATGACATTTCAGACAAGGGTTTAATGTCCAAAGTAGATAAAGAACTTACACAAATCCACTCTAAGTAGACAAGCAATCCAATTAAACAATGGGCAAAGGACTTGAATAGATGCTTCTCCAAAGAGGACATACAGAGGATCCAGAAACACATGAAAAGATGCTCAATATCACTAGCTATCAGAGAGATGCAAATTAAAACTACAATGAGATACCACTTCACACTGGTCAAAATGGCCATCATAAACAAAGCAACAAACAAGTGATGGAGAGGATGTGGAGAAAATGGGACCCTAGTATACTGTTGGTGGGATTGGAGACTGGTATAACCACTATGGAAAACAGTATGGAATTTTCTCAGGAAACTAAAAATGGATCGCCTTTTGACCCAGCAATTCCACTCCTAGGATTATATCCCAAGAACCCAGAAACACCAATCCAAAAGAACCCCAATGTTCATAGCAGCACAATTTACAATAGCCAAGTGCTGGAAGCAACCTAAGTGCCCATCAGTAAATGAATGGATCAAAAAACTGTGGGATATTTACACAATGGAATTCTATGCCGCAGAAAGAAAGAAGGAGCTCCTACCCTTCGCAACAGAATGGATGGAACTGGAAAGCATTATGCTAAGCACAATAAGCCA
>PVKM010006994.1:0-42662 GCA_004027735.1 Carollia perspicillata | reverse complement strand
CATTGTTATTCTTGCAATAAAATATTAGAATCCTGTAAAGATAAAAAGAAACATGGAAATAGTTCCCACCTCTTTCCTTCTCTTGGCTAAATGTGTGTCTTCAGAAAGAAGCAGTTCAGTGGCTTCAGTATCACTACTTACTAAAGGGGATGCTCAGGAATATTCCAGAAAGCTTTTCAGTGATTACCCTGATGGGGGATCTTAACAGCTGGGGAATTATAGTTTTAAGTAATACTTCATAAGCTTAGTAATGAATAAACATAAAAAGCTATTGTTTCAGAAACTGAGGATATGACCCACCCTAACTCCAGGAGACCACAACCAATTCAACTGCTGTGCCCTAGGAGGGACCGCAAGCATTCAAGATGGTATCTGAGCCATTGTGTTCCAGGGAGAGACAACCCAAAGCCCAAGACACAGGACACAGATGAAGAATCACCCAGAACACAGATGCCTAGAACACAGATAAAGAACCACTGGTCAATGGATGAAAGGATGCTGGGACATTGCCAGACTGTAGCTTTTATCTGATTAACCTTTTTCCTGAGTTCCAAATCCCTTACCTACACATTTTTTCCTGAATCCCAAACCCCTTACCTACACTTATTCCTCCTCATAAAAAAGGCTGGCTTGAAGTGAAATGTAAGATGGTCTGTTAGGGTACATAACCTGATGTCCTCTCAGATCGCCGGCTATCTGAATAAAACACCCACAAAGATTCAATCCCTGTCTCCACTCTTCTGGTCCTGCCAGCTTGGGAATCAATAAACTACCAAATCTGTTTTCAGACTTTGCCTCTTCCTTTCCAAATTTTACTATAATACTTTAGGTTATATGTCTAGCTCTGAGCATTTCTCCTCACATACAGTTCATAATAAATCATAACAATGTTTTGATCAATGATGGACTCTTGCCAGTATGACAGTGGTCCCGTAAGATTATAACAGAACTGAAAAATTCCTATTGCCTATGCTGTCATAGCTCATGACTGCCAATGATTTACCAAGGTCAAAGAAGTTGCAAATATCAACAAGGCTGTGGTTAAGACAGCAAACAACTTTAACCTGGGTTGGGATGATCACGACATTGAGGAGTTCTAAGGGGTGGTTCCTGAGGAACTGACTAATGAGGAGCTCTTGGGACCCAAAAGGGAAGGTGTAGCTGAAGAAGCAAGGGAAAAGAAAACTGCAAGAGAAGAAAAAGAATTACATGCGAGAATATGCACAGTGAAAGGTTTAGAGGAGTTTCTGCAGATCTTAACAAGCTCAGTAAAAAGTTTTAAAAATGGACCCCAACACCAAAAGGTTTTCATTCATAGAGAGGGCTGTCCACAGTGCATCTGCTTACAAGCAAGTCTATGATGAACGGAAGAACCAGACTGAGCAAACCACCACGGACATGTTTCTGGAAAGAGTGACGCCTCCTCACGTGGAGCCTCAGGCAGGCCCTTCACCAAGTGTTCCAGAAGTAGTAAGTTGTCATGGGGAATGACAGCTCCATGCATATTACTGACCCTGAAGAGTCATGTGTGGAGGTGGAAGCAGCAAAACTGATGATCCTGACCTTGTGTGGGCCCAGGCTAATGTGTGTGTTTATGTATTCATTTTTAACAAAAAGCTTAAAAAGCAAAAAATGAAATAGAAAATTTTAAAACTAGGAAAAAGCGTATAGAATAAGAATAATAAAGAAAATATTTTTGTACTGCTACTCAGTGTGTTTGTGTTTTAAGCTGCATTATTACAATTTTTTAAATTAAAAGTTTATAAAGCAAAAATGTTACAGTAAATTGTTAATTTATTACTGAGGATTTTAAAAATCAATTTGGTGTACCTGTGTACACTGCTTAGAAAGTCTAGAGTAGTTCACAGTAATGTCCTTCACATCCACCCGACACTCACCCACTCACAGCAACTTGCAGTTGTGGAAGCTCCACCCATGGTAAATGCCCTGTACAGATACATCATTTATCTTTAATACTGTATGCTTCCTACCCTACTGTATTCAGTAGAATAACATGCTGTAAAGGTTTATAGCCTGGGAGCAATAAGTGCTACCGTACAGCCTAGGTGTGTAGTAGACTATCCATGTTGGTGTAAATGCACTTTATGATGTTTACACAGTGACAAAGTTCCCTAAGAAGGTTTCTCCCTGAACATATCCTCATCATTAAGTGATACAAGATGATGTGTTAATGAAATATACACATACATGACAAGGTCTGCCCGGAAAAAGTCCAGCTGTTGTTAAGATAATGAGAACGGTTTGTGCAACATGGATGTAACCCGGCGGCCAAGGAGAGTGGACTGGAATGCATGTGCCTGAATGATGTTGACTTCGCTGTACTAGGCAGTGGGGGTAGTAGATGCCATTGAGTGAGCATCTGTACTGTGTGGCTGTCACATTCAAAATGACTGAGCAAGTAAATCAATGAATCTGCACCAAACTTTGTGTTAAGCTTGAACATCCCTCTGTGGAAACTATTCAGATGATTCAGAAGGCTGCAGCTATGGGCAACTGGTGATCGGCAGCCTCATCAGGACAATAAGCCCCCTCATGTATTGTGTCCTATGCAGAGTTTTTTGGCAAAATATCAAATTACCCAGGTGACTTAGCCCCCTACAGTCCACGTTTGGTGACTTGTGACTTCTGGCTTTTCATAAAACTAAAATCAGCTTTGAAAGGGAAGACATTTCAGACTGTTGATAAGATTCGTGAGTTGTCATTGGTCCTATGTACAATGTTTCTTGTGTTTTCTTCAACAAAGGTTTCTTTTTTTTTCATATCACATGACTGGATACCTTGTGAACAAACTCTTTCTCTCTCACTATATATATTATATATATAATTGATACATATGTGTATATATACATAATGTATATTATTAATGCATATAAATACACAATACATATATGCATCAATGTATCCATACATTAATATATAATGTATATTCATGTGTATATACATTATTTGTATATATGTATATATGTGTGTGTATACATTTGTGTATATGCATTATTTGTATATATGTATGTATGTATATACATTATTGTATATATGTATATATGTATATACACTATTTTATATATGTCTATATGTATGTACATATAGACATTATTTATGTATATATATATCAATTATATATATTCACATTAATAGTCTAAAAGTGTTTTCATTTTTTCCATTTTTCTTTCATTTCTCTCAGATAAAGTTTTTTTTTTCATATGAGTCCTGTACATTTCAATGGGAAAACCTAAAAGCTTCCCCACTATGATCAGAAACAAGACAAGGATACCTGCTTTCACTACTTGTATTCAACATAGTAGTGGAAGTTCTAGCCACAATGATCAGACAAGAAAGAGAAATAAAAGGCATCCGAATTGGAAAGGAGGAAGTAAAACTGTCATTATCTGCAGACAACATGACAGTGTACATAGAAAACCGTATAGGCTGCACCAAAACACTACTCAGCCTAACAAGTGAATTTGTCAAAACAGCTGGACATAGAGTCAATATTCTGATCAAAGGCATTTTTGTATACCAATAATGAAATATCAGAAACAGAAACTAGGGAGAAAATCCCATCTACTATAGCAACAAGAAAAATAAAGTACCTAGGAATAAACTTAACCAAGGAGGTAAAAGACCTATACTTGCGAAACTAAACACTAAAGAAAGTAATTAAGGAAGATATAAACAAATAGGGGCATGTACTGTGTTAGTAGATTGGAAGAATCGACATCATTAAAATATCCATATTACCCAAAGCAATCCCTATTAAACTACCAATGACAAATTTCACAGATTTAGAAAAAATATTTCAAAAATTTATATGGAATGAAAAATGACCCCAAATAGCCTCAGTAATCTTGAGAAAGAAGAATGAAGTGGGAGGCATCGCAATACCTGATAAACTATACTACAAGGCCATTGTAATAAAAAAAAATCTGGCGCTGGCATAAGAACAGACACACAGATCAATGGAACAGAATAGAAAGCCCAGAAATAAACTCATGTCTCTATGGTCAATTACTGTTTGACAAAAGGGGCAGAAACATAAAATGGAGTAAAAACAGATTTTCAACAAAGAGTGTTGGGAGATCTGGAAAGGTACATGCACAAAAATGAAACTAGACCCCCATCTTACAACATACAGTGGAATAAACTCAAGATGGATAAAAGACTTAAATATAAGTCATGACACCATGAAAGTCCTAGAGGAAAACATAGGCAGTAAAATTTCAGATATCCCATGAAGCAATATTTTCACCAATATATCCTCTAGGGAAAGGGAAATGAAGGAATAAACAAACTGGACTACATCAAATTTAAAAGCTGCTTCGTGGCTAAAGAAAACATCAGCAAAATGAAAAGGGAACCAAACTGTATGGGAAAACGTATTTGCCAGTGACACCCCCGACAAGGGTTTGATCTCCAAAATATATGACAAACTCATAGGACTCAACACCAAGAAGACAAGCAATCCAACTAATAAGTGGATAAAGGACTGAATGGACACTTCTCCAAGGAGGACATACAGAGGGCCCATATGCATATGAAAGGATGCTCAAGTCGCTAGCCAACAGAGAGATGCAAATAAAAGCACAATGAGATACCACCTTACACCCACCAGTCAGAATGGCCCTCATTAAATCAACAAACAAGTGCTGGCGATGCTGGTGAGGATGTGGAGGGAAGGTAACCTTAGTGCACTCTTGGTGAGAATGCAGACTGGTGTAGCCACTGTGGAAAACAGTATGGAATTTCCTCCAAGAATTAAAAATGGAACTGCCTTTTGACCCAGTGATTCCACCTCTGGGATTATACCCTCAGAATCCTGAAACACCAATTCAAAAGAACCTATGAACCCCTATGTTCATAGCAGCACAATTTATAATAGCCAAGTGCTGTACACAGCCTAAGTGACCATCAGTAAATGAGTGGATCAAAAAACTGGTACATCTACACAATGGAATACCACCCAGCAGAAAGAAGGAGCTCCTACCCTTTGCGACAGCATGGATGGATCTACAGATCATTATGCTAAGTGAAATAAGCCAGGTGGCAAAAGACAATTACCATATGATCTCATCTATAAGGGGAACCTAATGAACAAAACAAATAAATGAGCAAAATAGAACCAGGGGCATGAAAAAAAGGAACTGACTTACAGTGACCAGAAGGGAGCAGGGAGAGGGAGAAGGAGGGAAAGAAGGGGAAGGGCCAAATGAAAGAACAGGTATAAATGACCCATGGTTATGGACAACACAATGGGGATTGACTGTGGGAGCGCAGGTGGGTGGGGCAAGGGAGAGCAACGGGGGGAAATTGGGACGACTGTAACAGAACAACATAAACAAAAATATTAAAATAAATAAACATTTTACTGGGTATTTTATATTTTTGACCTTAAGTGGACTTCTTTATTTAATATGTTTTAATTAAATCATATACAGGGAAGTTAGTATTTGAAACATGAATATTATTAGACCTGTTACTGAATTACCATTGTTATTTCAAGTATTTTCATCTGTTGACACCAATATACAATATCACCGTATTCAATGGTTTTCTGTGAGTAATAATAATTCTCAAATATATTTGTACCTTTCATTGTACTTGTATGTCCTAAGAACCTCCAAAATGAAAACATAAGTTCTACATTTATCTTTCCCAATTTTGTATGTTATTATTTTATTTATAGTATTTTTGATGTATGAAATATTCAATGTTTACATGGTCAAATATATCATTTTTCCTGTTTGTATTATGATTAAAGGAGCCTCTTAAACATGATGACATGACAAATTTTCCAATTTCTCAAACAGTTAAACGATTGTACCAACACAATTTATTGAATAATTTACTCTAGCCTCACTGATTTGCAAAGTCATACCTTACATACTTAATTCATCTTATATGGATTTCAATATGCTATACATTGATTTCAAGGTATTGGACAAGAAACATGCTATATTTTACTTGTGTTTTCCAAAAGCTATTAAAATATATGAATGAATTATCATTTTCTGCTGGAGAGCAAAAAGTAGATTTCTCTCTGTCTCAGAAAGTGTTCAAGATTCCTAAAAGTTGGTGAGAAGATAGAAGCCATTGACTAATGCCTACAAGTTCTTGCTTCCTTCTTAAAGATGTAGGTAGTAGGCATAGGAGGAGATGCAGACTAAAAATCTTGTGATTTTCAATGTGCGTTCCCTTGGAGGTTGCCAGAAGAATTCTCCCCTACACAGTCTCCCTCTTGCCTCCTTGGTACTGACAGTAGAGTTAAAATGCCAAAATTAAGAGAGATCAATAATAGGGACATTGGACTCAAAGTCTCAATGTTTGATTGAACTGGGTATGCAAATACACAGGTAAGATCCACTAAGGAATCCCATATATCAGCATATATTTTCATTTTCCAGCACCATGGGAAAAAGACCAGCAGCATGACTTACTGTTCCCCTAAAAGGCCAAGTACGTAGTAGCCATTCTTAGCAAATGTCGACATTCCAAAGCATGTGATAAGAGCAAAGAATCAACAACCATTCCAGGAGAGTTAGCCCCATGAAAGAAAAAGATAACAAGTAGTAAAAGAAACTATTTACAGTCAAGAGCACAGCACTGAGCTGACAGGCAGAACAGGACTTTCAAAGAAGTATGGAGATTGGAGATAATAGTGTATTATCTAAAATTTTTACAGTACGTGTACATTAAATATTAGATTTTTTAACTATACAGCCTATTAACTTTAAAGCTGAATATTTAAATATATATAAGATATATATGCCTAAAGAGTAAATTAATATATTTTAAGAAAACCTGAATTCACGGCCCTGGCTGCAGTGTCTCAGTGGATTGAGCACCAACCTGAGAACCAAAGGGTCGCCAATATGATTCTCAGTTAGGGCACACGCCTGAGTTGTGGGTGGAGTCCCCAGTGGTGGGTGTGCAAGAGGCAACCACACATTGATGTTTCTCTCCCTCTCTTTCTCCTTCCCTTCCCCTCTGTCTAAAAATAAATGAATAAAAGCTTTTTAAAAATAAATTTAAAAAACCTGAATTCAGATATTGCCCTAAAAAACCAAACAAATAAAATATGAAGTATATAGTTATAAAAGGGTTATGAGACACGAAATATAGATATGGTAGTTCCAATACTGATTATATTACAGGCTTTTAAAGAATTTGCTTTAAAAAGATCACAGTGGAGGAAAGATTGAAGAAATAACATGACTGTCTGGTTTCTGATAATATGGCAGTTTAGGTTACTCGCATGAACATTTCAGATGAAACAATTACCAAATAGTAAAACAAAATTACAACAAAAGAATGGAATATTTTAAAAGTGTTAAGTAAGCTGACAAGAAGGGAGGCCAGTATCTATACAAACACATAAAATGAAAGAATAAAGAAAGGTCCCCAAATAACTAACTTTCTCCTGAGTACATTTGCCAAACCAATGAAACATGACCTTCGTTTTGAAGTTCAGTGGGTGCAGAGGGGAGGGCTAAAGTCCTACAGCCAATCCAATGTGAAGAGTCTAACAGGAGAAGGCTCCTCAAAATACTTAAGAACTCCCAATACTTCCAAGTCACAGTGAATGTGAATTAAATATTCTCAAAGTATACAAAGGATATGGAGGGTTAGGGTCCTTTTTCAGGCTCCGCAGAAAAAAGGTTTTCTTGCTTTTTCTAACTTCTAAAGGCCATCAACTCAACCTTCCAAGCCAGCAGCCTACCATCTCTCTTACGTGACCTCTGTTTCCATCCTCACCTCTTTTTTATAACTAACCCCCATGCCCCACTCTATCGGGGTCCTTGTAATTACAGTGAACTCAACCAGATAACTGAGAATAATTTCTCCATCTCATAATCCCTATATCAATTATATTTGCAAAATCCTTTTCCCAGGTAACGAGATTATATATTCACAGGTTCCCAGGGATTGGGACATGGGCATTTTCAAGGACCATTTCTCAGCCAACCATAGGAGGTCACCCCAAAAAACTCAAGTAATGCACTAATTCAAAGTGGTTATGTCTCAGGAAGTAAAATCATTGCATATTTTCTTTAGCACCTGGAACAAGTTAATACAAACCTTTCTAGAGTAACATAACTTTATTGTAGGCCTCAAACAATGCTCATAAATATGTTTGCAAGAAAACCTGTGGCTTCTATTAAAAATTCATTGAACATACAATAAAACAGACACCATAAACAAAAACCAGCAGAGATAACATGAGAAGTAGATATGAAAATTATAAAAGTACAACAATGTGAATATACTTCCTGCCACTGAATTATATACTCAAAGTGGTTAAAATGGTAAATATTGTTATTTATATTTTACTACAAACATATGTGAGAGACTGTAAAACTATAATGATCAAGTTTAAATAAATTAGAGGCTAATTTGAAAAAAATTAGAGATTAGTAATTATGAGAAACTGCTCAGATGTTTGAAAGTGAAGTATAGAACTTATAGAAATAAACCACACAGCCATTAAAAATCTTTAAAAAAACACACACTGCACACAGTTAAATAGGGAACTAAGGAAAAGGAACACAATGAAGAGAAAGGAAAAAGAATCTGCTTTTGCAACGACAACACGAGGGCTATAAGACCCACTCACTTCCCAGTGAAACAATTATAACTGATGACAATTATATTTAAAAACAATGATTTAAGGTTTCCAGAAATTGTCAGAAGGGCATATGCAAAATGCAGGACATTTTTGAAAAGCCTGCTACATCAGCAAGAAGGGCAAAACTCTGTGGCAGGTGAGCCAAAGATTTCTGCTCCTCCCCCTTCTGGCTTCACTCGACGTGAGTGTGCCCAAGAAGACCTTTCTCAACACATTCTCACCTCTGCATTGCAGAAATTAAATTCACAGGTGGAGTCTCAGACCAGAATTTTAGGTCCTCACCACCCTCTTCCCAGTCTGCCCAGGGCAGAGATGCTATGCTGGGAGAGACATGCTGAGAAAACCAAAGCTACTGTCTTCAACCCACCCAGCCTCCAACTCCTAAAACACAGGTGTCAGTCCAAGAGAATCAAGCCACTGCCCATACCCTGAATCTGGGGTAGTACAATTCGAAATTTTGCCCAGGTTAAGAGAGGATGAGAACAAAGAGCTCCGAGGCTCTCCTCAAACAAACAGACTAACTTGATTCAGAAAGGATATGGAGAAGTTTAAGACTAAGGGTATTCTGGAAAACAATGGCGATTTGGGGTGTTACAAGTTAAGTGGAGGCTGGGGAGCTTATTGAGAGCACCAAGCTAAAATGGAGGCCAGCTAGTTTACCAGAGAAAACTAGGGAACGAGGCAGCTAGAGTCTTTCTAGGATGAGAACGGACCTCAAAGACTGGCTGCAGAGATTACCTCTACAGAGGGGCCTAAATTTAATTCATGCCTTGGAACACGGTCAAAATCAATGGAGTAATCATCTGGCAATTAGTGGTATCTCTTAGCTGCATATAATACCCACAGAAGCAGACAGGTTAGCAACAATATTAAACAAAGAGATAACTAAAAAAAGCCACGTTAAAACCCAAGTCATCCCAGGGTAACCATACACAAGCCCAAGGCTAGGCTCTCAATGGAATGACTTACCATTAAAATAGTTGACAACAACAGTACATCCAGGCCCAGAAGAGTGAGCATCACTACGCAGATTTGCCACAATACAGGATGAAAGAAAAGTAGGGTTACGGTTGTGAGTATGCAAAACGGAGTTGATTTTTGTATTATTATTTATTAATTGTTCTATTACTTTCCATGCAAACAACTGCAAACTTGCTTTAGCTCCTGCCTGTATGTTATTTAAAACTTCCAGTTTCCTCATAAACACACACTCTCTTATATGCCACAGCCAATGCAGCTAAAGTAGTGCAAGAGGGTACACTCAAATGACTAAAACCAGGAGCAAAATGGGGACATTGATAGCTAGCTTACAAAAATAATTCTAAGGGAATGCCATGAAAAAATGTGCCCAAAATAAATAGATTAGTTGAAAGGGCAAATTCCTGGAAAAATGTAAGTGATCAAAACTGATTCAAGAAGTAATAATGAACATGAACAGTTCTATAACATAAAGTCATGGAAAAATAGTTTTAAAAACTTCCCACAAAAAAAAAACTGCAGGCTCAGATGATGTCACTGGTGATTTCTACCAAATAATTAAATGAGATTAAGAATAATTATTTACAAATTTTTCTAAACAACAGAAGATGAGTAACATTTCCCATTCATTTGATGAGTACAGTCTTAACAGCCAACAAGAAAAAGACATTATAAGAAAAAAAAAAAAACTACACACCAATACCTGTCATTGATATAGAGGAAAAAATCCTCAATGAAGTATTAGCCAACCAAATCTAGCAACATTAAAAGGATGATACCCATCACAAATTGGGATTTATCATAGGTGTGCAAAAATCAATTCATGTAATACATCAAATCAATATAATAAAGAACAAAACATCTTAACAGATACAGAAAATGAATGAGAAAATCCAAATTCTCTTCATGATAAAAACACTCAACAAGTAAGAAATAGAAAGAAATTTCCTCAGTCTGACAAAGGGCATCTGTGAAAAGTCCTCAGGGACATCATACTTAATGGCGGAGGACTGAGTACTTTCTCTCTAAGATCAGGAACAAGTCAAAGTTATATGTTAATGCCATTTCTGTTCAAAATTTATACTAAAGATTCTAGTCAGAGCAGTTAGAAAGGTATGAAAGTAAAAAAGCATCTATACTTGGAAGAAACAGGTAAAACTATCTTATTTTTTAGGGGATATAATCTTGTATATCAAAAATCCTAAGAATCCACTAAAAAAATAGCACTGATAAATGCATTTGGGAGGTTACAGGTACAAGATTACTATATACAAATATACCTATATACTACATAGCTATGAATAATACAAAAATAAAATTAAGTAAATAATCCCAATTGCAATAGCACAATAATCATAAAATATGTATGAATTACTGTAAAAAAAGAAATGTAAAGCTCGTGTTCTGAAAACTATAATATACCATTAAAGGAAATTAAAGAAGATCTAAATAAGTAAAAAGACACTCCATGTTGGTAGATTGGAAGATTTAGTATTGTATATGTGGTGATATCCCCCAAACTGATCTGCAAAGTCTATACGATTCTTATTGAAATCCAAGTTATCGGGATTTTTTTCAGAAATTAACAAGCTAATTGTAAAATGTATATGGAAATGCAAGTGACCCAGAATAGCTAAAATACTAATTTAAAAGTAGAAAAATGTTGGATGATTTATCCTTGTGAATTAAAACTTACTACAGAACTGTAGTATTTAAGACTGTGTGGCTATGACATAACTATAGACAAAAAGAACAATGTGACAGACTATAAAGCCCATAAATGAACTTTCACATTACAGTTAATTGATAGAGAACCTAGATGATTCAGTGGGGCAAGGAATAATCTTTTCAACGAATTGTGGTGGGAGAACTGAATATTCACATGCAGAACCAAGAGGCCCTTTATTTACATTATGCACAAAAATTAATTCAACATACTTCATACACTTAAGCATAAGATAAGACAGTAAAAATCTGAGAAGAAACAATAGGAGTAAACCTTGTCGACCTTGACGCAGATGGTCTTCTTGGACATGACACCATTAAGAAAGTGAGAAGGCAACTCACGGAATGGGAAAAAAAGATATTTGAAAATTATGTTTTGGAGAAAGCATTTGTATCTAGAAAATATAGGAAAAAATGGATCAATAAGAATAGTTCATGCAACTCAATCAAAAAAGATGAGCAAAAGACTTGAATAGACATTTCTTCAAAGAAGATATATAAATAGCAATAAACACATGAAAAATGCACGACATCATTGACCATAATAGAAATACAAATCAAACCACAATGAGATATTGCTTCACATTACTAAAATGACTACAATAATTTAAAAAGACAGAAAATAGCAAGTGTTGGGGAGGATGTGGGGAAATTGGAATCCTCTTACATGGCTGATGGGAATTTAAATGGCGCAGGCACATGGAAAAATTCCACTCTTAAGTACGTACCCAAGAAAGATGAAAACATATATCCACACAAAATTCAGTAGAATGATATTGCTTTAGCTTTCTATGGCTGCTGTAACAAATATCACAGAGTCACTGGCCTAACTAATGGATATTTTTTTCCCTCACAGTTCTGGAGGCTAGTGTGTCTGAGATGGAGGTGTAAGTAGGATTGTTTCTGAAACTCCTCTCCTTGGCTTGTAGATGATGATCTTCTTTTAGTGTTTTCAAATGGTATTCCTAATATCTCTGCATTGTGTCTTAACCGTCTCTTCTTACAAGGACACCAGTCATATTCAATTACGGTCTGTACCAAGGACCCCATTATAAGACATTTACTTCTGTAAAGGCCTCATCTCCAAATACAGTCACATTCTGAGATACTGAGGGTTAGGGCTTCCACGTGTATTTTTGTGGGGCATTATGCAATTCAACCTGTAACAAATAATCCTAGTAGCATTTTTCATAATAGCCAAAAGGTGGGAACATTCCAAATGTTGATCAACTGATGAATGGATAATTAAAAGAGGTACATCTATGCAATAAAATATCATTTGGCAATAGAAGGAATGAAGTATTAATAAATAATACAACACAGAGGGGCAATGAAAACATTATGCTTGGTGAAAGAAGTCACAAAAGGCCTCATATTGTCTAAATTTATTTTTGTCCGATGTCCAGGTTAGGAATATCTATAGGGACTGAAAGTTGATTTGGTCGCCTAGGCCTGGGCAACAGTTTGGGGGAAATGAGTGACTATAAATTGTTGCAGTGTTTCTTTTCAAGTTGATAGAAATATTTTAAAGTTGATTATGGTAATGTCTGTACAACTCTGTAAATATGCTAAGAACCATAGAAGTATATACTTCAATTTATTAACTTTATGATATATGAATTATATTTCAATAAAGCATATTAAAACAAGAGAAAAGTTGACAGAATGACATGAAGGGAGAATAAGGAAACATGAGTAAAGGGCGATGCTGATAGTTGCGTATAACTCCAGTGGATTTGTACGAAGGAAAAGACATAAAACGCGATCAAAGCACTATTTTAAGAGCAAAAGTCAAAAAGTTTTCAAAAACTTAAAGATTCCATAAGGCCAACCAATCCTCAAATAAAAGATAATAAAAGAAAACTATAACTAAACCTACCATAATGAAACTTCAGGTACCAAAGGCAAAAACTTTGGAAAGATGTTAGAAGGGGGAGCAATACAGATTATTTTGAAACCATGATATTTCACTTTTAATTGTTTCATATTTAAGATTTTAATTGTTGAGAAAACCTAGATTTAAGGAATATGAGTCATTTTCCTAATATCACACAATAATCAAAATTTTCAGGCAGGGATCGGAATTACATTATTTTCATCCTATTATTATTTTACCAGAACTCACAGCCAAATGTTATTTTTGAAGAAGAAGTGAAATGAAAATTTACAATGTATGGCTGATTTATTCACAGCCTGAATGTTGAGGGGTACTGATTACAATGGTAGTTATTTTCATATTATTTCATGCAAAATGAGATATTTTCAAAGTATGGGCATTGTTGTGCTTCCCAAGTCCATCAAGTATTGAATGCTCACAATGATGCCAGGAATTTTCGGGCTGAAACTATTTGACTTATTACAACATCCATTTCTTTTAGATTTAAAAAGGAGAGAGAGCTTTACCTGCAAATGTTTCTCATGGAGTAAGATAGAAATGAATTTATTGTTGAGATCCAAATAGTTATACTATTTACAAAACACTCTCATTTATTTACCATATTCTTCCTTTGTCAGGTCCTTTTAATTATTCCAAATTTAAAAATTACTCAAACGCATCATTTATTAAAAACCAGTGTCAAATGCTTATCAGTAATTTATCTTATATAACACTTCTGAATAGGTTTTGGAATGTGGAAAGGAAACTTGTTTAATGGAAACATTTTCTTAGGCTAATATACATGAATGCTTCTGGTTGAGGGCTCCCCACTCTATTTAATTTTCATCTCTATTCTTTCATACTTATCACAGTAACCCATAATTAAAGAAACAACAGATGGTTAATAGAGGCTGCAGTTTCTATGAGGATACTAAGCTGTGGGTCTTACTTGACAATTACTGGAAAAGGAAATACAAAAGACTAGTCTAGATAATTTCCCATGTTGAACAAGAAAACAAAAAGAAATAAAAGGAAAAATCTACAAATTACCTCTCATCACAGCCCTCCAGAACATGCTAATTTTTAGCCTGGTGTTTATTTTACTTGGCTTGAACTGTACTGTGACAAAAC
Organism: Carollia perspicillata; assembly: GCA_004027735.1. Classification (NCBI taxonomy): domain Eukaryota; kingdom Metazoa; phylum Chordata; class Mammalia; order Chiroptera; family Phyllostomidae; genus Carollia; species Carollia perspicillata. The sequence goes on along the minus strand of PVKM010006994.1, from coordinate 28,311 downwards.
TATCTTCTCTATGCTTTCAAATTATTTGGAACATCAGTGGCTAATAATAATAGCATGTATGGCTATTACAGTATAAATCAAGGTCGATTAAAGCTTTGACAAATTTTCTTTTCTTAATGATAAACCTTTCAATACATCATTTCAAAAAGAACCAGTTTTGATAATATCAAGGATGTGGAATAATTATAATTCACTGTATATCCATCAATAACTAATTTCAAATCACATCAAATCCAATCACAGTAAAGTTTTTGTGTGCATTACATGCCACTGAGTCAGCTCTGAGTCCTGGAGGTCCCACGAATGATTGACATCCACAACATCCTATCCTCAGCAGCCCTGCCCAGCTCCTGTAGACTCAAGCTCGTATTTGGTTTTCCTCTTCCTGCTGCCTCCTAGTTTACAGCATTGTTGTATTTTCCAAAGAACCCTGCCTTCTCATGAAGCTCTGCAAGTGGGACCACTTCAGCTTTGTTGACAAAGCATATAAACAGCATAGACCTTTTTACATACATACTTTAGTCTCCTACAATTTGACGTGGCATGTTTTAAAACTATATCTCTATTTGAATAAATCTAAAAAGTGGGTTATTTTGCATTATGACCCTAATTTTATTTTTTCAGTTTATTTATTAAATAGTTTATTGCTTATGCTATTACAGTTGTCTCAATTTCCCCCTTGGCCCCCTCCCACTCAGCCTGCCCCCCATTTCTATAGTCAATCCCCACACCATTGCCATGTCCATGGGTCCTTCATGTACGTCCTTTGAGTAATCCCTTCACCTTCTTTCAATGATCTCCCTTATAAGAGAAATCTAAAAAGTGCTTTCAAGCACTTGATTGAGAATTGCCAATGAGAAAAAGGAACCTCTCGAATAAATAACATTGCAGCTGTAGCTAAGGACAGTAAAAGTATGGAAGACAAATAAACCATTAGAATAAAGAAGACAACAAGAGCTTTTACATCAAAGCCACCTGGCTATTCAGTCCTCCCAAATTTTGCAGACTAATAAGACCTTTCTTCTTGTTGCTGTTAACAGGAAGAAATATTTCTTCAGGGAATAAGGGGATATATATTCGTGTTTTGTGAGCAGACATGCCCAGCTGCTATAGATCCCAGATGCCAGTAAGAAGGAGATGTCTCCCGCTGAAGTGTTCACTTCTCTGGGGGGTGGCCACCTTCTAACTTCTCGCATAAAAGAAAAGTGGTGAGGGTTATAGGGGAGAGGCAGAGATCCCAATTCTGTTAGCTTATTTGTTAGCTCACAGGACATCTTGCTAGGATGTCCTTTTCTTTGTTTCCTATTTAGCAAATTCTTCAGCCCTGATTTCAACATAAATAGCAATTTATTCGGAGATGCCTTTTTTTTTTTTACCCTGGGTATAGTTTCCACTCCCCACTCAGTCATATTATATTAATCAATTATCTCCCTTACTGTTAGTTATAATACTTTGTAAGTCTACATCTTCATACATAATTATTTCTTTTGTGTGCTTTCTACACTTTCATCCCTGTTTTGTTCACCCATGTGTTTGCATGATGTAACACTGTGCCTTGCACATGGACAGTAAACAAACAGTTGTTCCTTCTGGAATATGCTTGGGCACTTACTACGAGCAAAGCCTTATGGTTGTGCTGTGCCTGTGAAGGAAATAAAAAGACAAATAATGCCCCACTCCTACCTTTAAGGATCATATAATTTAGAAGGTGGGATTATATAAATTGTCATAAAATGAAGCGAAGATTAAAAGTCACAGGAGAAGGCAAGATCAAGAACTTGAACTGAAAGAAAGGTCAGTTATTGGAATACTTTCCTTGAGGGACTTTAAGGACACTAATTATCTAACTGCTCTTTGTCCTTAGGATGAGCAGGTAGATTTTTTTGGAAAAGGGCAAGCAATGAGTCAGTAGGCACATCTCTGTATCTACCTTTCCTCCCACGGGATTCCTACACATCCAAACTGTTTCTCTTTTTTTTGCAGAGCTAAAGGCCAAGCATGTGTAGCAGAGAAAGTAGAAGGAGCAAGAAGGAAGATCGAAGGCGATCTGAAGGGTCTAATCACAATGAAGTGAAGCCTTCATGGGGACACAAGTCACGAGCCAGGGTTCGCCAGCACTGCCTGAGCCAGCTTGCTTGATGATTAAAAGGTGCCTAACTATCAAATTAATTTCTGCGTCCCAAACCTCCAAATACATGCTTGTCACTATTTCACCCATTTATTCATCTCTTTGCTAAACATTTATAACATTTAAAAATAAGAAGGTTTAGATGCCGACATACAAAAATGTTTCAACGTGACTTCTGCCGAAGAACTGTAGCCTGGGAAAGAAGATACATAAACAACTCAGTACGATATTAGATATTAGAGATGATTTTCAAAATTGAAGTCCCATGCATATTTTGTTAGATTTACACCTAATGTTTAGTTATGAGTCTAATGGTAGCCGAGCTGGAGTCACCTGGTCCCATTGAAACCGCCAAACTTGGGTTCAATGAAAGGTGAAATGGGGAGCCCACACTTCATGTAGGAAGTTAAACATGGATTCCATGAGAAACAGGACTTGCATGTCTGTTATTCAGAAGACAACAAAGGTCAAAAGCAACAGGAGTGCTCCATATCGAGAGCACTAAACCCTTGTCTCGTTGATGAGGGAGAAATTGCACCACGCCTCCCCTCTTCCCAGTTGCAGCTCTCCGGATGAGCTGGACCAGGAAAGGTGGGTGGGTCTCAGAGCCAGAACGCCTCTCACTCTGTCCCGCCCCAGTCAGCCTCTGAGCTCAGGTTTGCACTGGCAGCAACGATAGAGGGGAAGAGAATGAGGGATGATGTAGAGTGTGGTGAGGAAATGAGTTTTAAATTGAGTTTCACATGGAAGCTTTAAAATGAACCAAATTTTAATATCTGCCAGTGAATGGATTTGGTTTTTAAAGCTTTAACATGGTCCAAATTTTAATAATCGCGAGTGAATGGGAAGCTGTAGAAGTCACATGATATCATTAATGTCTAGCAATGTGAAATTTGACAAAGCAGCGGTGGAAAAATAAAGGCATTTCACCTTTCCACCCCACCACGTTAAGCTTTCTTGACACAATGGTAACTGAATAAAAGATATTTAAGACATGGACTATTTTTCTTATTCATCATTGGGTTTGTGACTGCATAACCGTGTTGGTTTTGATAAAAGGGCTATATGAATATACCTAATGCCATTTATTAATATAGAAAAGTTGTTTTTCATGTTCAGTGAGGGCCATTGAACATAATGCCTCTACTTTCTATCCATCTTCCTGTTTACAAAGCAGACTAGAATACAATTCCCAGCCTTTACTGCCTTTCTCCTTGACATTTCACTTACCTGCTTTTCTCCCCCATTAGCCTGCCTTTGAAAGAGTGCGGGCACTGGGTAGTAGATCAACTTAATAGCTGGGACATCTGGTACAGCCTGACAGACAGATTGCTGCCTACTCAGACCCTCTGCATGAGTAAAAAATCATAAGAACTTGGCCTTTCCAAAGTAGATCTGACCTAATAAAAATCTTTCCACATAAGGCAATGTCACCTCCTTCCCGGGGGTGCAGGGGAAGATCCAACTGCGCCATGGAAGAGAGGAGTAAGGAGAAGTGAGTGTGGACATAGTTTGGTTGCCAGTTGATTTCATAAAAGAAAGCCAAAATATTTTTGATGTTAAGCCTTACATTTTGAAATAATTTTAAACTTCACAATGTTGCAAAAATAAAAATAATAAAAATATTTAATATTTTTTACTTCTATTAACCTATTTTTAATACTTTATTGCAGATCCTGTACATGTATGTTTACACTTTTTCCTGAACGATCTGAAAGTAAGCTGGGCACATCATGCCCTTTCACTCCCAATACTTTAATGAGCATTTCTTAAGAATGTGAATATTCTCTTATATACCACCAGTAGAGTTGACACATTCATAAATTTCTACTGATACAGTATTTTTATCTAATCTACCAACCACATGACACTTTGGTCAGTTTGTTCTATAGTATCCTGTATAGCATTTTGAAAAGAACAGAGCCCTTTAAAATTTAAGCTTAGTGAGGCACATTCCATCTGAATAAGCATAGATAAAAAATTGCAAGAATTTTTCTTACTGTCTCAGTGCAGCAAAAGAAATTAGCAGTAACAAATATATTCTGCTAACCTGTTACTTATACCTTTCAGTGAAACTAATAGTTATGTAAGAGAAAAAAATCAAACACAGAAACAGAAATATGACCTTAGGAAATTTTCTGGTCTAATCGACCTTGTAAAAGATCTCCACGTTAACAAGGTAACTTATGAAAATTTCCAGTCACATTGTCCAGTCAAAATGTCCAACTGGAATTTAAATTGCAATTTATTACCAGACAAAAGACTATTCCTGATCTATGAATCCAACAGCCTAGATAGTCAACTCAAACTGATTTTTTTAAATCAGGGGTGTTCTTGAACCATATGCTACCCATGGATCATAGGGCACAGGTCACATCTAAAGTGCACAGAGGTGGAATGCCAAAAAAAAGAAAAACCCAGCCAGGTGTTGTCCCCCATGTGCGTCCACACCCCTTTCAATGCAACTTACAGCTCCTCCCATTAAGAGCTGGCAAGTATTTTTTATTCCTTGACTCCAGTTCGCCATGTGACTTGCTTTATTTGACCCGTGAGATGTTAGCAAATGTGACTCAAAGAAAGACTTGAAAAGCACTAGTACATTGGACTTACTTTTCTTTTCTCTTCTTTGGGACCCTGAAACCATCACTATTAATTTCCTGGGGCCGTCATTACAAAGTACCATAAACTGGTAGCTTAAAACAAGAGATATTTCTTCTCTAACACTTCTGGGGGCTAGAAGTCTCACATCGATGTCTGCAGGTTGGGTTTCTTCATGGGTTATGAAGGGAAATCTGTTCTATGCCTTCTCCTAATTTCTGGGGCTTCCCTTGGCTTACAGTTGCATTACTCTAATACTTCCCCCTTTGCGTGGCCTTCTTTTCTGTGTGTGTCTCTGTCGTCCTCTCCTTTTCTTATAAGCATACCAGTTATTGGATTTAGGACCCACCATTATCTAATATAACCAGATCTTCATTAATTTCCAAATAAAGCTACATTCTGAAGTTCCAGAGGGGCAAGAATTCAGGTTAGGGAGCTATCCAGTGCAGTACAGAACATGTGAATAAGCTTTGGGTAGCTCGATGGAAGATGGGAGATCATGAAAGACCCCCCCCCCCATAGACTAACCAGCCTTCTGACCACCGAACTTACAAGAGAGGTCATTCTAGATAGATTATACATCCACCAGCTAAGCTATCAGATGACAACAGATGTATGAGAAGCCAACTCAGCCAACTTGGTCAACCAAGCTAAAGAAAATTGTTATTGTTTTAAAGCGCTGTGTTTTGAGATGTTCATAAAATCTAGTGTAGCTCTTTTCATTATTTTGTGGGTATGTTCAATATCAAATCAACTTATACTAATAGACAGAGCACAGCTCCAGTTGGTTTCCCTTTACAAATCTATAAACAACCTCCTTGTAGAGTGCAAAGAAAGAAAGGAATATTATATAAGCCAGTGCTGAAGATACAGTAGTATTTCTAATGAACCCTTCAGGAGAATTGCAAACAAGGGCATAGATACATAGAGGGCAATACCTGAGATCCTTATTCATCTTTGAACACAAATCTAGATTGATATATGGAATATGTAAACATGTGAATTTAGACTGACAGAACCTCCCAACTGCATGGAGTCCCTGGACAGAGACCTTGGTTTGTGCCTCAAAATTCTTCAAAATCGGAAGTACTGAAGCCCTTAACATTATAACCTAGAGGTTGTAACTTAGATCTATTCAGTTTTTAATCCAAACACTGGACTCTAAATACTGAGGAGGACATATGAGAAAATGGACATAGGGTTAGTTACCATGGTCATCCATTTTATGGGACAAGGTAAATTGGCATTTTTGCTAAAATTTATCCAAAAGCAGATTCTTTCATTTATTTGATACTTTTCTTCAAAAGAGTGCTGTTGCACTAGGTAAAGAAAAGTACCATCACTTTTATTTTGGACAATTTATTTTTATTCTCTTTAAAATGTTTAAAGGGGATATTTAAGAGGCGGTAAACATGCAGGGAACTCAGGAGACTCTCAACAATACATGAGACTGTTTAAAATGACATGTATGGCCAGTAGTAGGCAGGAGGCAGGGCTCCCGCCATGTCCGCTTTCCCTTTTCCTGCTCCCTGCGCTGTTTCCGGTGCGCTGTCGTTATCCACCTTTGCAGTATTTCGGCTCGCATCTTCAAAATGGAAACATAGTTTTGAAGATACGCTTCTGTTCCAAAAATGAGTTCTAGTTTTAATGAAGTACCCTTTTGGCAGAGTGTATTATCTTTAAGAAACTGAAGAAGGTCCTAAAGGACAATGAAAATACTGAAAATATGTATATTTTTATGTGCTTTTAGGAAGGTTTAGCCCAAAAGACACAGAAGGAGGAAGAAACAAGAGAAGAAGACCTAAATGGTGGAGCAGAAACGCCAGGCGGCGACCCGTCTGTCCGCACAGGTTAGAAGCACACCCGACAGACAGGCGCAGCCACCAGGAGCGACGGCCTGCGGAGGGGCTCCTCCAGAACTGCGGGTAAAGGAAGCTGGCTAACAGCAAAGTTAATAGAGTAATTAATTCCTCCTCTGATTGTGTCGCCTTGGTTCTTCTCCCTAGATAGTTAAAATAATTACATGAAAAGGGAGAGCAAGGAGTTTTTAGAGCAATTATCTCTGTATTTTGATTGGCTGTTCTCCCATACAAGAAGGAAAAAGATTCTCGTTCCTGAAAGAATGTGATTAGGAGAGATGTTATTAGAGTAATTAATTCATTGCTATGATTGTTTCTTGTTCGTTCGCTCAAACGTGGGAAGAGAGGAGTTTTAAAAAATGCCTTCATTAAATTTTTTTTTCTGAAATGCATTTTACTAAGAAATTTTTGAAAGCTCACTACAGATGAGAAAAGTCCATGAACTTCTTCACTTTAACTTATATTATAAAATGGAGGGGAAAGGCTATTCTTACAGTATTTTACATCTCTGGGTAAATGTTCATATTTGATATTTTACAAAGTGCTTAAATTCAGACTAACAGAATGTTCATTTTGAATTTGAGTCTGACCTTCCCATACACAATGAAGGAAACACAGGGTGTTACGTCGGGAATACAGGTATCATTAAAAACCAAAGGGATTTAGGCTGTTACTAAAATCAGTGAAGAAAATGAGACCCTTAAATTTAGGTGCAGGGATACTATGAAGTCATTAATTGAGGGAAGAGCTTCAGAATGTAAAACAAAACTATTGGTACAGTGCTAGCAATTATCTGTGGGAAAAGACGGGATTTTAAACTTCCTAATGATGTAATAATAAAATGATGATCTCAGGAACTGAATTCCCTTGGAAAAGAATTGTTATTTTTCTCTTTGTGTCTTAGAGTTTCACTTGTGATTGTTACAGAAGCTGCACTGGGATTCTCCGTTCTCTCATAATTGGGGTTCCCAATTATGTTTCGTCCATGGGGACCCCAGGAGATGTGGAAAACGGAGCATGAATATATTCCTCTGGCTCCATCCTTGACAGCCAGCTAAGGCTAGTTGTGTAGATCTATGAGCAAAGTCACTCTTTCTCTCGAGGTGGACTCCTCGACATCTCTCTCTTTGCCTGGATTCCAAAAACCATTCCATTCACTTAGGCCTAAGGGTGGTAAAAGCACCAAGTTTTCCCAAGATCAGTGGACTCTCTCTTTAAAACAAAACAAAACAAAAAAACCCTTTAAGATTCATTTATAATAAACCTTTCTCAAATTATTCTAATTTGAGTAGAGCCTTTGTTTCCTGTTTGGATGCTGACGCAGCAAAGGTGTCAAGGGAAGAGCCGATTCTTCGCCCGTGGGTAAATCACCCAGGACTTCCTACACAGGATCACCAGACATACCTTAGTGTATTTCTGACTTTCTGCAGTTTGTGTCTTGCCTAAGAAAGGAGACGTGCAGTTCTGATGGTTTGGGCCGTCATAAAAAATATAAAATGGTGTCTCTCATTAGTGCTTGAATGTATTCAATGGAAATAAAAATGGCTGGCAGTTTTTCAGGCTTTCGGATATTCTTCCCGCATCCCCTCCAGCGCACGGCTGCCCATTTGTAAAACTGCTCTCTCCTTTCCTGTGAGGCCTCCGCAAACCTCTGCAGGAGAGCCATCCATTATTGTAGGATAGCTTGATGCATGGGGAAGAGAGCAACCGCTGTATCCTGACTGTGGCTGAACAATGGAACAGACGGTGTTTTTCTGAACTCTGAACAATGGGCATGTAAGGATAATTTTAACTGCAGAGCTAAGCAGTTTGGATTGACAACAACATAAATCAGCTCTGACAATGCATCCCCTCAGCCAAGTTCACTCATTCATCCAAATTAGAAAACAGAAGCTTAGAAGCACAGTCCTAGCTATTGAAGGATAGAAAACATGTTTGGGGAAATTACTTGCAGATAATGTGCTAGACAGGCTATAACATGATGTAGGACTCAGCTGAGCAATTAGTACAGTCACTAGTATGCTTTAAATATATGATTCAATTGCTTCTCTTTTTTCTTAATGCATATATTTGTTTTCTGAGATAACAAGGCCATCTCTCTGTGTGCCAACTTTTTCTCCCATACATGGAAACTGGAGTGGAAACACATTCGACTGTCTATACTCTTAGGATCTTATAAGCTGTCATCACCATAAAAGTTCATAGATAAGTAGACCTATAGGGGATGGATGATTGAGTACAGCTGTTCAGGTCCCATACATGGGGCATATTAGCACTTAGGCAATTTTCTTCATTGTGTCAGTGTCCAACTTCTCCCACCCCGTCTCAGTGCTCTTTCTCGGATCTGGCCGAGTGCTTCACCACTATTTTCTTACTATTCATCCCAACTCTAATCACACTCTTCCCTGTACTTCTGGAATTACCTGTCTAAACCACAAGCCAGACTGTGCTAAAACTTGGGCTTGCTACTGACTACAGCAGTAAGTCTACTTGTTTGCTTTAGAATTCAAGGTGCTTCATGATCTGACTCCATCACGGTTATTAGTGGCAAAGGCAGAAGAATCTGCACGATTCCTAACTGCTGGTAATGTGCCACGTGACCTTAGATAAATCCCTTCTTCTCCTTTGAATTGGCTTACTTACCGGTTAAAAGGAAGGGAGGGAGGGAAGGAGGGAAGGAGGAGAAAGAGAGGAAAAAAATAACCGTTACCTCTAAATCTTTTCCAAGTTAACACTATGGATCTGGCATTACACTTTTCTGTTTTAATATTTTAATTTATACCCCTATGTTTTTTTAAGCGTTCTTCTCTCAGCTTGGAATGCACCATCCACCTTCTGTAGTCAAACCCCTGTACAAATTCTGAAGCTCAGCTCGAAGGCCACCCTCCCCATGAAGTATTAATCCCCCAGATGAATATAATTTTCATTCACCTACACTTCAGCAACACTTCAGTAGTAATTTCCCTAAAATTTATACCATAGCTAATGATTTCCCAGTCAGCTTTCTCTGGCAATCTGTGTATACAGAAATTTGCCTAGAATACCTCATTATGAATAGTTGTAGAATGGATACAATGGTGTCTCCATTGGGAAACAGAGGGCAAGTACTCGATAATGACACTTTCAGTAACACCACTTATCACACACATGCACGAAGATGCAGTGTTCTCTCCTGCTGCCAGCTGGACCCACTCGTGACCATGGTGGAGAACACACTGGAGCAGTGATCTGCAGCTCTTTCCAGACCTGGCTTATTGCAAAGCATTTTGGACCCTCTCCAAGCTCATCAAGCCTATATTTAAATTCAGAGGCCCTGAAAAAATTTCCAGGTAATTGATCTGGTATAATAATAGCTTGATTTAGCAGCAGTAGAAATTATGACCAAAAGAAATGAGGTCACGTGTCTATGAATGGCAAGGGAGGGTCTGATATCCAGTTCTTGACTCTAAAGCCTGTTCCTCATACCCCTGTTACCCAAAAGCAGCTTCCATCTTGTCAAGAAACATCTTCCCCTAGTATATCTTGAAAAAAATGGAGCTTGCCTCAACTCCTGCAGCCCCTCCTCTGCAAGGACCTCATAACCATTTCTTCCTGTGGGCCACCTCATACTTCACTCTCAGGCACTTCATGGAGTTACTGCGTACAGTTCCTTCCGGAGACCACTGCTAATTCATCCCAAATGTCAGCAGCTGGGGAGAAGGTTGTAAGAGGTCAGAGTTCTTCGTACAGACTCATGACTTTATTCCAAAACACCATCCTATGAGCTCTGTAAGTAACGAATACTTTAATGCTAACAGAACATAGTAAAGAAGATAACTAAGAGGATTTTAAAAAATCTTTAAATTGTATACCTATTCTGATGAGGGGAAATATACTGCAAAATTTAAGGCCATTTCAATTGGCTTTCCTTGTATATCTTTCAGTTCTTAGTCTTTATATCTTGCCATGCTTATTAGTTTATATCTACAAGGTGGGAATAGTTGCATCATTTTTAGGGAAACAACATCCCTTACCATCTCCCTTGCAACTCCATCCATGGGCAATCCATCAGTATATTTGCCAGTCTCATTTATTCTACTTGGGTAATATCACCATTGCAGCTTCATCTGAAGAAGAGAGGGATAAATTTTTTCTGGAGAATGTAACTTTGAAGCGCCTGGAGGCACCTGTGTCAAACCTGCTAGTTGCCTATGAATAATCACATTCTACTTTGTTCTTGCAAACAGAATTCCAGTGTTATTTGGTAAGGCAATTTGGTCACTTTTATTTTTTTTAAAAAGGAAACAAACAAAAGATGTACAGGCATTGTCATGGGACATGAGCAGAAGTTGACTAGCCAGCACATGCAAGAAGCCTGTTGTGCAGAGTAGTGGCAGGTGCAGTGGGCGTGCCTTTGCTTCCCCTTCATCCCTTTCACCAGCCTAGAATGCAGACGCAGTGCCCCGAGGTTACATAACTAGCCTGCAACTGAGGGCGAAGGATGGCAGAACAGGCAACGAAAGGAGTCTTGTTGAAATCACTGCACTAATCCTAGACCTCCTACCCCTGGATTCCTCGTAATCTGAGAAAAATAAATAAATCAACTCTGAGCCTGGTTGCTCCGCAGGAGTTTGGTTTCTTCTGCATGTGGCTGAATCCTTAAAGTATAGCATTTAAGAAGGAATCCCTCATCGAGTATAAACATGCTCACACAGTATATCTCTGTTAGCCATATATTAACAGCAGCAGGGTCTCTGGTTAACCTCTATGAAAATGATGAGGGCAGAAGGGTTTCCCTCAGAGAGACTTAAAAATATAAAATAACATATTTTCCAATAATTTCAAATGGTTCCAGGAGAGGGTGATGAATATGAATTTTTAGAAATCTTCCTACCAGCATTATGAGACACACATTTTTACTTCCATTTTGCAGATGTGGCAATGGAGACTCAGAGCACGTGTCGTATTTAAATTTTAACCCACTGTGAGTTATACATCTGAGATTCAAAGTCAAGTCTGCTTGCCCCCCAAAACCCACCTTTCAGTTTAACCTTAAAATCATTTAAAAAGATGATAAAAGATGCAGAAAATTGAAAATGGGCCAGGCCCGCCCAACATGGGACATGTCATGCTGTAAGGGTAAGGTCTCTGAGTTTTAGCTATCGAAGACACAGGAGTACAAAACTCCAGAAATATGCGTGGAGTACTATCTTTTGTTAAAGGATAATCAAATACAGATTTTCTTTTCCCTGCTTTACCCAGCCAAGTCAGACAGTACCGAGCAAATAGATCGAAACGTCATTCTTGGTTTCTGCCAGAAATGATTCCTGCAATATATACTTGCAGTTAGGTGACATAATGTAGCTTAGTAATACATTTGGAAAGTGAGGATAATAATATGTGACCATGGGAATGGGAGAACATAAGAGCACATGTTGATTTCTCCACACCAGTAGGAAGGGGATAAAGACAGTGTGGACCATTCAGGGAAGCACCAGCAGAATGTGGACAAACACAGAGCATCTATACTTGTTACAGGCTCTTTCCTTATGCAGAACTAATTAAATGTTTCACTAGTGAAATTATAGCAGAACTGATAGTATGTTTTAATTATATGCAATTATGCCTAACTAAACTGCAAGGTGATATGTCTGGTAATATTTAGCTCATCTTTGTGATAGTTTATTAAATTTCCCAGGTATTACATCCCTCCAGACTTTGCTATAATGTTAAATGGATTGCAGGGACCCCGTTTTAAAATTTATGTAACTATCTAATCACTGTTGTATACCTGAAACTAATATAATATTGTATGTTAACTATGCCTAAAAATAAATTTAAAATTTTCATATTAATATTCAGGTGTCCATCAAAAAAGTTATGGAAGCAAAATGTTTTTACTAATATGCTTTAATATAGGGCTAGGTGTGTTATCTTTATATGATGCATAAAATAAACAACAGAGATAGGACTATATCCTTGTGTTATTCACTGTAACTTCTAGGTACATATAAAGCTCAGACTTTTTCCAATTTCCAGTACAAAATATACTTATGAGCTCAAGCCATTCTTTTATAATCATTTCTTCTCTATGTTCCCTGTTAAAAATTTGACCAGGCCTGCTTCTCTTCCAGGGCGGGTGTTGGGCACGGGATGCTGCTCACCGCTCTATAAACTCCAAATAGTTTGACCAGTTTTAGGTACATGAAACAAGACACAATCCAGTTCTCTCTTGGAGTCAGTGCCAGTTGATAATCAAAATGAGGAGACAGAGAGCTGGAAGCAGGCTGGGACCAGTGCTCCTGAAAAGGAGTCAGTAGTTTACCCCATGCAGTGATCTTACCTGAAATCTGATCTGAGCTTCAGCTGCCAGCTGTTTGTATGAGAAGAGGCTAACTTTTCCTATTTCCCCCAGAGACACTGTAAGAGCTCATGATGCCCAGATGGGGATAGACATGTCTGGCATCTATGCAAACAGAAGCAAAGAAAGGTGGATCTCAGAATGCTAAAAATGGGGCAGGTGTGAGGACCATACCAGAGGTGAAGGAGCAAGAGGTACAGAAACAGAGAAAGAAAAACAAAATCAAAGCAAGAGAGGCTGAGGCCTGGGGGCGGGGTCTACAGTGTAGGCGGCTGATAGCTCCCCTCTTCCTCATTCCAGTTCCGGCTCAAGTGTCTCTGCTCCTGAAGCCTTTGGTTTCTGTGTTTGGAAGTTTGCAAAAACAGCTACATATCTTCTCTGCCCTGTCTCTCTGGTCTTGTGACTTAGTGTGACCCATAGACTATGAAGAAACTGATGCTGCAGCTCAAGTGTAGGCCTGGAGAGTCCTTTTGCACTTGGGCACTTCCTCTCGGATTCTGCCAGCCTCCATGTGAACAAGTCTGGGTTGCTTGTTGGATAAGAGACAGGTGGCCAAGTTACTCCCAACAACCAGTCATCTCCAGAAGCAGAATCACTTAACCAAGAGGCAGCAGACCGGAGACGTGTGACTGAGCCTAGCAAAGACCAAAGAGCTACGCTGTTGAGCCCAATGTCAGTTTTCTGACCAACAAAAGCATGATCTGTATCAGAGGTGAATGGCGCATTCCTGAAAAAGGCCAAATAATATAAAATTTAGGCTTTGTGAAGCACCTGCCTTCTCTGCCTCATATTCTTCATTTGTTTATAATCCATTAAAAATGTGAAAACCAAAGAATGCTGCTCTTGAGCTGCATGAGCCTTCATCAGCTGACCCCTGGTCTTACATGTTCTTGCTCCAAGGCTGCTACAGACTGAATGTTTGTGTCCCCCACCCCCAAAATTCGTGTGCTGAAACCCAATCTCCAATGTAATGGCGTTTGGAGGTAGGGTCTTCAGAGGTGATTAGGCCATGAGGGTGGCGGCCTCATGAACCGGATTGCCATCCTTTTGAAAGAGACCCTGGAGAGCTCCTTGCTCCCCTCTTCACGTGAGGCTCCAGCAGGAAGATGCCTGTCTGCACACCAGGAAGCAGGCTGTCACCAGACACCTGGTGTGCCAGCACCTTGACCTTGAACTTCCCAGCTTCCCAACCTACAAGAAACAAATGCTTCTTGTTTGAGTCACCTAGTCTAGGCATTTTTTGTTATAGCAGCCTACACAGATTAAAATAAGGGTACTATATACTGAAATAGTTTTCTCTGCAGTAGAAGTCAGCTTGTACACTGTAAGATAACGTCTACCACTTTAAACAAATAAACTTTTCCTCAAAATGGTTATTTTGCAACCCAATTGCTTTGACTTGGATTGCAACTTTTAAACAACAGAGCCTGTGAGGGAAGAATCAGTATCACACTGAAATAATCTGAATCAGTTAGGCTGAAATCAACCTTAAGAATTTGTGGTTTCTGTTTAGAAAGCGTTCACGTAGGCCATTAAAAAAAAGGTCTTTTCTTTGAACCTTCAAAATCTGATATACTCAGAATGCAAACTGTTGTTTGCATCAGTTCTTGGCACTTAATGCAACTTGCTTTTGTTCTAAGAGTGATTCTTTATAACATATGCTTGCTCTGATGGAAGAAATTAACGAAGGATTATTGCCTTCCCTAAATCGATTAGGCTGAAAAGAAAGGAGTTGTTTTTTTTTTTCTTTTGCTGTCATACCAGCTTTATTTCTAAGACATGTGGAGGGATTGGATTCTATTAATGAGAAGATTACTGCAAAATTTGCTATTTTAGGTTCTACTCACACCTTGTTCTAATCTTATTAGAATTGAACTTTCAATGTATATTGATGTAAATAAAATCTGGAAAACTAAGTACAAGAAAGCCTTGTGTAAAGGTGTGTGTGTGAGAGAGAGACAGAGAGGGGGCAGAGACATAGGGAGAGAGAAACAGTTTTTGTTTTCTTTACAAGCATAAAAGAGACATTTTGAAGGGAAAGAAACTAGAACATCTAAATTTCTTTATAAGGCAAATTTACTTGAGGAAGTACCTCCAGTCTGTGTAGATGTGCCTTTAAAAAGATGCTGATCTAACAGCACAATTCTTTATCCCCTGAAAGTGTATGTGGTTCATTAACAAGGAGCGTGATCAAGTAACAAAAGAGACAACCTTTTGTTTTCCAATGCAGCCAGGTGAATATTATGGATTGCATTGCTGAGCAAGCATGGCTGTTTGTGGACCAACAATACTTAAAAAATCAATGGAAGTAATTTCCTTATAAATTATTTGAAAAACCTGAAACAGACAATGATTTTCAGCACAGAGGTAGATACAAAGATCTAAAAATCTTCTGTTAACCCGGATACTTGGGCAACACACTATGGACAAGATTGCGCTTAGTCACAAATCATAATAAATATCAGATATTAGTAAATTCTATTTAGATTAAGTGATATTTAAGTCTTATTTTAAACATCTTAAAATTGGCCCCAGAGCAATAGATCTATATTAGTTAGGACCCAGTATACAGAATTCCTTCTCTCTCTCTTTCTCTCTCTCCCTCTCTCTCTCACACACACACAGGCTTGGTACTGGAAGAGCTAGGGCATAAAAGTAAGGAAAAGAACCAGAAAAAGAAACAATGAAAGAACTCCTGGACATCAGAAGCACTGATACCTCTGGTTCAGGGTCTAACGGTCGCCACTTTTTGCTGTGGACCTAAAGACACCTTTTTAAAGATCCAGCAGAAAACTCTTGCCTTTTCTTGGGCGACTAGCATCCGGGAGCACTGCTTTCCTGTGATCTTTCTAGAATTGCTAGTCACTGCTACCCTACGGATGCCAGAAGCAGGAAGGTATTGTTTTTACTGTTCTTAATTTTTCCTTCTGTATTCTGATCTCTCCTGTGAGCTTCCTATTGGAAGGAACTATCCTGAAGTTATCAGTCAAGGATATAAGGAAAATACATTTTGAGACAGAAACAGTTAAGAACCATGTGACTTCACTCACAAGGGGGGTATAAAATGGAAAGCAACAAATAGTTGAAAGTATGTAAAAACAAATAAATAGGAGAGAGAATAAATGTAAAATAAAAAAATAGCAAAGGACACATATTCTAGAGACTAAAAGCAATTCTCTCTGTGGAGCGGGGATGATCTGTGGCAACAGTATGAGGTGAGATGAGAGGAAAGCAGGAGGCCTCTCAAAGCCGCGTTCTGTCTGTCTCAACTCCATGTGCTTCTGAGTCCGTCCTTACGCGCTGCCCTGAGACAGCCCAGCTTCAGTCTGTGCGTTTGCTTGTTGGCTGGTTGCTCTGGCTTTATACTGTGTGGAACGATGTCAACATAAGATGATGCATGAAATAATGGGAAGAAATTTTAAAGTCAGAAAGAAGAGGTTGCCCCCTGTTGACTCTGACCTTGAGTAAACCACTTAATAACCCTGAGCTTTAGTTTATCTGTAAGTTTTACTCATCTGATGATAATTTTACCTTTTAGGTTGTCATTTAGAGGAATGGCTGCGACTATGTAAAATTACTAAGCAAATGGCAGCTATGATTCGATTATTGTTGGGCTTTGGATTAAGAGATAGGGAAGTTTTCTTGGTGAGGAAAGAGAGAGTTTGAAGAAAAGATGGAAAAGGAATTTCCACTGGCAAACACATCATTGACATGAATAAGGTCAGGGAGTTAGATCAAATTAGGGAGAGTCATCAAGGAACATGCGCAAAGGACCATGGACAAAGCCAAAGCGGGGCAGGATTGAGGGTGGGAGGTGGGGGTGGAGGACAGTGGTGGCGGGAAAATGGGGACAACTGTCCTTGAACAACAATAAAAAAATTAAAACTAAAAAAATTAGTGAAGACCTGTCTAACTCCATTTTGCTTTGACTGAAAGATTGTAGAGAACGGAACCTAGAAAAGAGGATTTGCAGACACATGGCTGGGTTCCTACAGAATCTGCGGTGCTTTCTTCTGCCTGGAGCATTCCATTTCTTCTGTCTCAGCCTCCTAGGTCTCTCAGGAATGTAACCCTCAGATAACCGGGTTTCGAATATCAGTCCCCAGCACTTGAGTTCATCTCTCGCCTTAGTGCAATTCTTCGATAAACGTAGATAGTAATGTTAACCTCAGACCCTGTTGTGATGGCTAATTGAGAGGATGGTGGTGAATCAGACAGTGCTGTAACTGGAGTAGAGGTGATTTCCAATAGGTATCCATGCCCCCTCTCGTTGGCACGGTCACATATCGGGAAGGACTTTGTGTACTTAGTCTTGAATATGTGCAAAGGTACTGTCACCTCTCCCCACACCCCAACCAAAAACTTCTTTTAACTAAATGACCAGCTATCTTTCCCCTTTGCACTCTGGCTATCTCAACCCTAGTCCCTACCAAGGCCATGGATATTTCTGGCTAAATCCAGGGATACACATATAAAACAAAATGCCAAAAGAAAAGCATATTAATTGATTTCAAAACAGAACAATTCTCTGATGTACATAATACATTGTAGACATAGAACTAAATGTTTTGTGTGAGGTATTTGCTTCACAAATGCAATATGGATTAGATTCCATTATCTCCACTCCATAGATGAGGACACAAGCTTAGCCTAGTTTGCCCAAGATTTTATTCATTCATCAAGTACTTACTGAGCTCCTTCGGTATGCCAGAGAATACAAAGATGAATGTTGGAATGGCCCAGATTTCAGATGGTGGACTTCTTTGTAGGTAAAACAGAAAGTAAATGACTAGTCAGTGTGTGATGCTAGCACAGGGGTGTAAGGGTGGTGTATATAAAGTGTGTGTAGGGTGGCGGAGAGATAGGCAGGGCATTGCACAAAACCACACATATAGTAAGTACATACACAACTAATTGTCTGGTAGTAGCTAGAACACAGGAATAACTATATCCTAATTTTTAAAAGGCCTATAGGTGATTTGAAGTTTATACCTTAAGCTCTGCCACAGATTAGTTAATGACTTTTTTAAAAGGCTTCCTAGTCAACTGAACATTTTTTGAATGAATTCTCTAGACAATGCAACTTACACAAGTCTGATATCAGGAAACTTATGATATCATGTGACTTCATCTGAAACTCTAGGTCATTCCAGACAAGAATATATGAACTCCTGCTGCTCAACTCTGGACCAAGGCCTGTGCGGTGAATCCAGAATTTACTAAAAATATCTCTAAATCAGTATTATGTTAATGCACCTGGAAAATGTGCTCATTAAAGGAATCATCAAGACAAGCTAAAACCATCAGTGCCTCTGAACTTCCCAGGACAAAAAACAAAAAGAAGAAGAATCAATTAAAACTCATAGGCATTCCACCTACCAGATGTCTCTTGCATTTTTCATATAGTGTCTGTGCTAATTAAGAAACAAACAATGTAGAACTATTGGCTTTGGAGAGAGATCTATGTACTGTATAAGCAAGATTTTTAACATGTGTCAGCAATAAACACATATTGGGCTTCAATTAAAAGAAGAGTCTTTGAAGCTAAAAATGTTAAGAAAAGTAAACAGTCATGCTGATGAAGCACATACTCGCAGTGAGGGCTTAACTTTCTTAAAATAGCTTTAAGTGATGGATGGTTTTAGCTTCTCCCACATCCTGGATAAACACGACTTAACGAGCGACTTGACCGGAACTTGACGGTGTAATTATCTATTTTTTGAAAAGAGATAGATAAATGAGTATGGATTGATCATCAATTTTACCTAGCATAACTTGGAGTATGCAAGAGATATTATATTTCCTAAATTAGGATCTATTTTAGCTCACAAATGCCTCTTCTGCCCGCTCAGGGTAGTCACCTGCTTTTCTGCACCTTCGTAACCACCAGCCACTTTGTGATGTGTCATTGCAATCCTCGCGCATATTAATGCCCCACATTCACCTTCCACTCCAAATCCCAGAAGTGATCCATAGAAATAACCATTTTTATCAAGGATTCACATATTCAATTGGCAAATACTGAATACATGGCAAGTAGAAAGATGAAGCTGTCACTGAAAGAAGAGACAGAAAAGCAATACCTTTCAATATTACACAGTAACATTAAAATGATATATTTGTGTATGTGAAGAACATAGGTAGGGTGACCTACAGGGTAGGTAGGACGACCTCACATTTTATCACCCAAACCCAGATATTTCAAGAACAAAATGGGTTTCATTAACAGTTATACTTGACTAGTAGTTGTAAAGCTGGACTCTGCCAGGCTATGTCACATGTGCAGTCACTCCCGAGGTAAGAAATGGGATTGGTTGCTTTAATCATGGCCCATATTTAAGGAACAGACTCAATGTTGACTAGGACCTAACACCTGATATCGGAGTGTCTCGTGCTGTTTACAACAGAACCTGTTCAGAGTCACAGTTATATTCCCAGCGACAGCTCAGCTTTCATGCACGCATCCCCTGAATATCTCACTACCTTCCAACCTCAGTGACTGACGCAGGTAACTTGAGTTGCAAAAACTGAGAAAGCTTTGAGGTAGGTGCTGCTGAGCTCTTGATGCCGCGATGATTACTTATCTGGCACATTATAAATTCTCAATATACAGTATATTTTTTCAGTGGTGCTGAGCATGCCCTCCAAGAGCAGGTCAGAGAGCCTGCCTCCAAACTTCAGAAAGTCTGGAGTAGAAGTGGACCAGGGGAAATTATAGCTCCTCTCTCTGCAAAAGACGGGGTGGGAAGTCTTGTGTTGAAATTCACTGAGCCTTCTTGATACTTTCTCCACTGCCTTCAGGTACAACACAGTTTGAATTTTCCTCTTCCCACGTCCAGGGGTAAACCTCTTTGAATATCCTCCCTTTCGTCTATCCTCTATTGCTATTTCTTAGCTTAACATCTGGTTTCTGTTCTCCCACTGTTCAGGTGGATTTTCCCCTACTCTGCTTCTTGTTTTCTGGCCCCTCCTGATCAGGTGATCCGATTAGACTCCCGAAGCCAAGGTTTCTGGAGTCTATGGGTCTGGGTCTGGGTCTGGGTATGATCATCCCATAAACCACACTGGTCTGTTTTCTAGTCCGGAGATGATCTACTTCCAGCAGAGAAGAGAGTTCTAGGTTCTAAAACAGACTGATGTGGTTATATTCTGAACATGACCTAAAGCTCACATTACAACAAAATATGCAAATCTTAAGTCTATACAGGCCTTTTCCACAGAACGCCATCCGTATGACTGCATGGTCCAAATCAAGATGTAGATTATTTCCCGGCTCCACAAAGGCTTCCTCAGACTCCCTCACCATAAGTATGTCTCAAGGGTAATTACTATTCTAAATATTATTAGATTATTTTTGCTTGCTTTTGAACTTTGTATAAACAGAATCATATAGGATACATTGTTTTTATGTTTGATTTCTTTCACTGAATACTGTATCTGTGAAATGTATCCATGTTGTTGCGTATATCAGGAGTCGATTTTCTTCATTGCTCTGTGATAGTCTATTACATCAATATGTCACAATTTATTCACCCATTCTGCTGTCAATGGGTGTATGGTATATTTTATTGCCTTTAGTTATTATGATTAAAGCATCTACAAACATTCTTGTACATTTATTGGTGTACATAAGCAGGCAGTTTTGCTTGGTTATATGCGCAGGAGTGGAATTCATAGGTCAAAGGGAATTTATACATTTAGCTGTAGTAGAAAGGGCTAAGCATTTATTCCAAAGCATTTTTACCTATTTACCCTTCTACCAGTGATACATGAGCATGTTTTCAGATTTATGTATGCATCCACACATCCTAACGTCAGTGTTTTTAATTTATCTGTCCTGATGAGTTTAGAGTGGGTATGTTTTGAAGCCCAGATGTGAGATCCAGCGTTGTATCTAATGACTCCCCAGGACTGAGGACGACACACTTTTCGATGTGTGCAGACATCTGTGCATAGCTAGCTTCTAGGTGTGTGGTGTGGGCTGCATTAGCCATGAGTAATTGTTACGATCGTTCTTCTGATGGTGGTTTGTATTTGCTTAGCAGACTCAATTTTGAGTGCACAAAGAGATCCAAATAAAGTCCCCACAGCTGCCCAGTGGGTTTCTTTGCTCTTATTTTACTGTAAGGGAGCAGAATAGATGTGCAATAAGCACTTCCATCTATTCAGTAATGCTTTGAATGTTTTGAAAACAGACCCGTTAAGCATTGCAAGTGACATTAAGCAATAATCTGGGTGACAGGTACAAGATCCATGTAAGAATTTTAGAGGTTCATCATTTAGAGATGACTTTAGGAATATTTACCTACATGCTATTCTTAATTATGCCCTGCTGTTTTCATAGCTGGCATTAAGGAACTACTCACTGTCTTCATTCCTCTCTAAATAAACTGCAAAAATACTTGAATAACACTTCATATGAGTTGTTACAAATCTTACTATGAGCTCAGCTAAAACAGAGTGGAAAATAATGTATGGTTTTCAGTTCAAAACTGAATTTACCCAGTAAGTACTTTCACAGAGGGAAAAAACACAAATAAGCCAGCAGGAAGGAACGTGAGAGAAAAATAATACATACATTTAAATCTACATTTTATATATATATATATGTGTGTGTGTGTGTGTGTGTGTGTGTGTGTGTAAATACATCAAATACATATATAAAGTGAAGTGGGCAAGTATTACATGAACCATTTTAATTATTAATGAAAATATCAGAGTATCAGAGCTACTTAATTTTTCTTCTGATGCCATTTTTTGAGGATCCTTATTATATATTTTAAAAACCCAAGTACTTCAAACAAATAACAGTGTTGGGAATTGGGAAGTGTGAGTATTTAGTAGAACATAGGACATATTTTGAATACATAAGAAATCCTGTTATCATAATAGAAGCTAGTCAACTGCCTAATCTCCTTTTCAAGTGGATTATTTTCACTCTGCAACACATGTGTCAAAGAGTGAAACTATTTGTACCAACAGCAATTTACTTCACTCTTAGTGATGTGTCTGAAGATTTTTCTCAGTGGTTAGACTTCCCCTTCTTGCATATAATTTTTGTAATGCTAGTGAAGCAAACTTAAAGCATTTAATATTATATTGTTCTCACATTCAGGGTGGAAAACTTCACTACAAAGCAAGATTATTATAATCTTCAAGTAAAAGCAATCATAGTAATCATGATTTTTAAGCCAAGTAAATTTTTGTATATTCACAAATTCTCGTGCCAAGACTTGGGCTGGATATAAAAGAAATATGTGTAAAAAAAGACAGAGCCTCTGCATTCAAGAAACCTAAGGCAGAGGGAGATGCTGGCAAGTAAACCTATACTTACTGTACAGTGTGAATGAAGTGATAAAAGTGTCAGGCACAGGGTCATACAGTAGCACATGAAGGCATGCTAACCAGTTCTGGAGAGAAGGAAGACTGAAAAAAGGCTCTGTACATATTTAATCTCTGAAGGAAGAACTGTATTTGAGTTAAAGTGAGGGAGAATGGGAAAGTCTTCTAGACAAAGGTAATTCCTCATGAAAATATTAGAGCCGGAGAGAACATAGCTAATATGGAGAATAGCAGGAACTCATTAAGATTAGACCCTAGAGTATCATGAAGATAACGAGAAGAGATTGGACTGATAAGTTAAGATGAGGCTAGCGTCCATGATAGGATGAATTTGTATTTTTAATGAGAAGTATTTATACTATAATAATACAGTTGTGAGTACACAAAACAGATTAATAAAGCTATTGTAATAATCATAACCTGAATTTTTTTTCCATTCAAACAACTCTAAAACTACTTTTCCCACTCCTCTGTGTACATGTGAGAAACAGCTCCAGGATACTGAAAGAATCCCCTCTGGTCTACATTTGAGTTCACTTCCTTTTCCCTCACTCAGGCCCCTGTGGTCACAATATGCTCCACATGGTTTGTAAAACATTGGAGCCAAGTTCCTGCCCTTGCTCTTGTTTCTTCTGTGGGATGTTCTCCCACCTGACAGACCCCAGATGTACTCCCCTCACCCCAACTGATCTCTACTCAAATATCACCTGCTGAATGTTTCCCGTGCCCAATGCAAAGTCATGGCATCACACACTCCTTTTCACTTCCTCGACTGATTTTTCTCCATAGCGTCTTTCATAATCTACATATTTTTTAGTTACTATTTTATTATTTTCCCTAATGCTAGAACCTGAGCCCCAGCCAACAGATTCTTACCTACTTTTCTCTCTGCTGCTTCACCAGTGTCCAAAACAGAAGCTGGTCTATAGTAGACACTTAATAAATGTTTATCGAAAAAATTAATGAATGCAAGCTACCATATTTTCTTTCAAGACTTTAATGGAAATATCCATACTCACTACATATTCTTTTTTATATTTCTGTCTTTCATAGGACCTGTTTCTTCCTTATAAAAACTATTACATTCATATTTTTGCTGTTGGTTATGATGCCTGTCTGAATTAAACTACAGTCTGTGACACAGCTCTATTAATGGAAAATTAGGTTACTCAGTCCACTTTATAAGTCTCACCACTAAGGCTAATAAAAGCTAAAAGAAATGTGTGAAACCAAATTAACAGTCGAACCAAGATAGCAGAAATCTTGTTAAAAATATCCATTATAAGTTTCTTTTTTATTTTACTTTATTTTCCTCTCCAAAAATTACTATGAGTGCACAGTAGAAGAGCGGTGAAACATTTTTGCAAATGAATTATTTTGAGTTTTTGCCCTAATGACTCTCTCATTTGAAGTGGCTACTAAACAAAATGAAATTCACATATTATACGAAACCCCACTGAGGCGTGTCTGGCTGAGGCGTGTCTGGCAAAGGCATGAGTACCTGGTACCCTGGACACATGTGATGGGGGGCAATATTTATTTTCATGATGGCCATTACAGAGCCCTGAAATGATCTCTGTCTCCACCTATCTCCATGAAGAGATTTGGAGCAAAATTTAGGAGAAAAACTGTCTTTTGCTCCTATATAGGGGGATATCAGGGACATATTTGAATACTTTTGGCCCTCGGAGATTCATCAAAATAATCCTTACTTGCATTTCAATACACATACAGAGTTTGAAGAGCATTTGGAGGGAAGAATTCCAACTGTGTAAAAAGTTGCTCTGAATCAAATAGGCACATCTTTTGACCTGAGGTTTTGAGGGCTAGTGGCCCAAACGTCCATTTGCTAAGAGTTCTCTGCAGCCTCTGAGAATGAGGCCAAATTCAGTTAACAGAGTCAAAGTTTCAAAGGATAGTACTAGTCCTGAATTGAGTGTAGTAGATGTTACTTGAAAGTTTCATGACCTAGGAAACTTCAAGATATTCCACATGTGTTTTGAAGAAGGAAAAATGTGACATCGAAAATATAT
This sequence comes from Carollia perspicillata, assembly GCA_004027735.1. Lineage (NCBI taxonomy): Eukaryota > Metazoa > Chordata > Mammalia > Chiroptera > Phyllostomidae > Carollia > Carollia perspicillata. The sequence continues at coordinate 4,011 of PVKM010006994.1, read as the reverse complement.
TCATTACATATCATACCTCCGCGAGCCCCAAACACTCTGTTATGATTTCCATACAATGGAAAATATCTCAGTGAATGGAAACATTTCCAAGTTTCCATGTTTGTTACAGCTCCCACTGATGATAACATACATTTGGAAAGTATAAACTATCAGAGGGATCTCCTTATAACTGATTCCATGTGTGACATTGTAAGAAGGGGGGCCAGAAAGTTCCATGTCTTGCACTAATGGCAGTGGTCACGACAGAAGGGTAATGGTGCTTCTGCAGGATTTCATTAACCACAAGGTCATACCAGCAAACTTGGGCTGAAAGTTGCAGGATCAGTGCGGGGGTAGCAGTAGGGAGCAACATGTTGGACTGATGCACCCAAAGAGATGACCCAGCTCCCAATGAATACCCAAAGAGGCCATTAAGAGAGAGATAACAAACCCTTTAAACACAAGGATTCTAAGCTCTTGAAATAATAACACATTCTGAATGAGACTTTCAGATAGTTAAGAGATTTTTTTTTTTTTTTGGAGATGATCAAAAGCAAGAACAGAAGCATTGAGGCATATCCTAAGAAATACCAAATAGCACGTCTAGACATAAAAACTATAGTCTTTCAAATTGAAAATGCAACGAAATGAGCTCAAAGGATGCAAGAAAACATTAAAAGTTATCAGAGGAAAAAACTCAAACTCATATAAAAGAAAGATCATGAATCAAAAGATATTTCTTCAGCAAAAAATGAAAACCAAATATCATACTCTCTATAAAGCATTTAGAGAAAGTATAAAGCTAGAATTCTATGCACAGCTAAACTATTATTCAAGAGTGAAGGTGAAACAGAAAACATGTTCAGACTTACAAAGATGGGGAGTGCTTACCCATCACAGATTAACTTAAAGAAACAGGAAACATTTTCCTCAGCACAAAAGAAGATCACACCAGCAGGGCATGGGATGCAAGAAGTAAAGGCAAGCAAAACAATAGGCAATATATTGCTGAATCTACATGAAATGTAAAAACAGTGATTGTTACATTAGGGAGTTTAAATTAAAAACAGAGCTAAATATTAATAAGTGAGAACACAGAAGACGGATGTAGAAGAATCAAAACAAAGGATTGTTTGATCCGAGGTCCTGCAGGCGCAGGAGAAAGAGCCAGGTCTGTAACCTTTAATCTGGTATTTGACATACAAGATATTGTGAAAGTTTTTTTTTTCTTTTTAACTTGTCCCTTCAATTGGAGCTAAGATGAATTTGGCCGCAAAATGTGACCTGGACTAATGTGCCAGCACATGTGAAGTGTTGATTGGTCCCCAATCACATGATTCAGTGCAGACCTACTGATGTGAACTTGTGAGGCGTGGCTCAGATCCTGCTCTTGCTGTTACACAACAGGCAGTGAGTTCTGTGTGCTGTGTTACCTTCCCCAAATCTGAAAAAGGCTAATCAGGAAGACTGGCACCATGGGATTAGAATACGTTATCATGGATCTCTTATGCTAATTTTTATCTTAGGAATTAAAATATGTTACATTACGTATTATGTTTACATTGTTATATTATATCATATAATATACTCTATCACTATTATGTGCAATACTAAAAAGTGATAAATGGAAGGAAATAATGAAAATGTGATGAATCCAGGAAGACAAGAAGTGTAAAATACAAGAAGCAGAGAAAAATTGATCAAGTGAAAACAGATAGGATAAAATAGATCGGTAATTTTAATATATATGAAAAAATCGAGCTTCCCATAAATAGCAGAGAATAATAGTTTACAATAAAAAACAAGTCAGATAATATTCTTAAGAAGCAGTTACAAAAATTAATGCCCCAATCAGCTCTTACTAGATGGGCCCTCTGGCAGATAACAAATATAACTTACATTTTCATTAAGTTCAAAATATTTTTTGCTTTGCCTTGAAAATTTTTCTTTGTCTCATGGTTTATCAGAAATGAGTTGGTTAATTTCCAAATATCTGGGGAAATTTCCAGCCGTTTTTAGTTATTGATTTCTTGTGCAATTCCATCGTGGCCTGAAAATATATTTAGTATGATTTATATCATTTTAAATTTGTTAAGGAGTCTTTTATGGCCCCGGATGTGCTCTCCCTTGGTGAACGTGCCCTGGGAGCATGAGAAGAATGTGTCTCTGCTGATGTTGGAATTGGGTCACGGTGACTGACAGTACTCTTCAGGTTATCTGTATCTTTACTGATTTTCTGCCTTCTCCGTCTATCAATTACTAAAAGAACGGTGCTGGAGACTCCAGCTCTGATGTGGCTATGTCTGTTCCTCCTTTAAGTCCTACCAGTTTTGCCTCATGTATTTTGATGTTCTGTTACATTCACTACACATTAAGGATTCTTATGCCTTTTCAGAGAATTGATCCCCTTTATCACCATGCTTTGTTAAAAGACCTATGTGGTTTCCTTCAAGTTTACAATATACATTTATTAAAATACCCCAGGTATAGTTCAAAAAGCACTACACCCTCCACCTGTAGTACAGGTACCTTACAACAGAGTATTTCCAATTCCTCCCTCCCATCCCTTGTGACATTATGGTCATTCATTTCATTTACCTGCATACTGTAATCACTCAATGCATTATTTTCATTGTTGCTTTAACCAGTTATCTTTCTTAGCAGTTTCCACATGGAGCAGTTATAGAGAAGCACCTGGTGGGAATCCCAGCTTCAGGATATTCAGTTCTGTACAGAGCACCGTAACTGGCTTGCTCCTTAAGAAACTATTTCTACTGCCAAAATGTATAGCAAATATTAAATAATATTAAGACTAAAATAATTGCGTGATGATGTAGACAAAATTTCCAATTCCTGGTTCTTGAATTACAAATGTATATATTTAACACCCATGAGGAGGTACATTTGAAGCGTCTCACAGTGTAAATGTATGTAACAAGAGTGTTACACCCCCCCCCACACACACACGAAAAAGTAGAATCCGAATCACAGAAGAAAAGTCAAATGCAGTCACCTCCTAATCCACAGTGTCCAACCTGCAGCCCATGGGCTGCATGTAGCCTAGGATGTCTGTGAATGCAGCCCAACACAAAGTCGTGAATTTACTTAAAACATTACAAGATATTTTTGGGTTTTTGTTAGTGTTTGTATATTTACTAGGTGGCACAAGACAACTCTTCTTCTTCCAGTGTGACCCAGGGATGCCAAAAGGTTGGACATCCCCGCCTAAGCAAATAAAGTCCGCGTAACTGAACATTAAATCTAGTTCTAAGTTTTCTCAAGGACATTGTAAAGAGGGAACCTAGTTTTCACTTGGAAGATGACATTTCCAAATCAGGGAACTATCTCCTCTTTGATACAAAAGTTCAAAGTAACTTGATATAATGTAATCTTATAAGTGACCATTGATTAATAAAATGTGAAATCCTTAAAAATAAAAATATTATTTTATGTGGCTTTATTTTATTCATTTACCTTTTTTTGCTTATTTCATATCAAGCCTTACATTTAAAAAAGTTTTATTAGGGTGGTGTTACAGAAACTTATTCACAAGTTCACTTTATATCTTTTATAAAATCTGTTTATCTACCTGCGATTCCCAAATTCTCCTTCTCAGCAAGTTTTACGGGAGTATTTCTACATTTACAGAGTTTAGCAAGTGCTGTGTTGCCCTCTATTTATACTGAAATATTGTGAAAGTCGGGTCCTGTGTACTCCTGCACTAGAGGGCCCTTTATACACTGTTTAACTTTATTAATCCAAAAACTTATAAAGTAATTTCACTTTCCAAGATCTTGTTCATAGTTAATTTTTCATAAAATCTAATAAATTACTTTCAGGAATCACAGCATAAATAGTTCATATCAACGGCTTTATATAGGCTTTTTTGCAAAATTATACTTTAATGGTTGATCGAGGACTACTTTTATTTCTTTGCTAATTGCCCTGCCCAAAGGAGAGTTACCATGCTTGGCATTTCCTCTGTCTCACAACATAGAAAAAAATCAACCTTGAAAATAAACAGTCCCTAAA
>PVKM010006993.1:14162-42813 GCA_004027735.1 Carollia perspicillata | reverse complement strand
ATGGCAGAATGGAAAAACTGAGAGCTGGTATAAACATGGCATGATTTTTAATCTTTTATTTGCATCTGGTTAAGCTCTAATCCACACATTTTTGTGATATTCAAACACAATCACCTTTTGTATAATTGGTGTAAACCAAGTGATATAGAAAGTCATTTCCCTGAAGCATAAGCCAAATTAGTAATGAGAACAAAAATTTCGGGCTACAGGTTGTGCTGTCAGTGCTGAGGCCCAGACCCCAAGGAACAGAGGCGTCCGTGTACCCATATCCATATGATTCATACACACAGAGCTCCATGTACCACAGAAGATCAATACACATTTATTTACTAAGTAAATAGTCTATCAAACACGGTTTTCCTAGGCATTAAGACATGACTTTTGTTACCTGAAGTTTTTCTGAAGTAGTCAATCATGGTTAAAAATAAGAAATTCGTTTTTCATTTTGTGCACCTTCCCTTCCAAAGTGATTCATTTCAAGTGGAAAAACAGTATGCATACATGCGTACATGTGTATGTACACACACATACTTACGTATATCCAGACAGGGTTGGCAAAAGTAGGATTATAGTTGTGAGTATGCGAAACATAGAATTTATTTATTTATTTTTTTAGCCTCATCCAAGGACATGTTTTCGTTGCTTTTTTCAGAGAGATGAAAGGCAAGAGGAAGGGAGAGAGAGAGAAACATTTATGTGGGAGAGAAGCATCGACTGGTTGGCCTGCCGTATGCACCTGGATCAGCGATCAAACCCACAACCCAGGTATGTGCCCTGACTGGGAATCAAACCAGCAAACTTTCAGTCATAGGACAATGCTCCACCCAGCTGAACCACACTGGCTAAGGCACAGAGTTTATTCTTGTATTATTTTCCAAAGAAACAACTGTAAACCCACTTTTGCCCATGTATATACATTTTAAGTATATATCATATTTAGATACATATATATACACACACATACACACATATATATAACATTTGCCTGAAACTTTTAGATTCTTTTCCAACTATTTGAAGCTATTTGAGATACATTCCTGAGCTGTGCCTAACTCTGCCATTCATTCCCATGTGGATTGCCTGAAGTGCTGAACAGTTTTTGGAGAATGGATGAGTCTTAGCAAAGAATTTATATGTTGCTTTTATTCATTTATATTACTTTGGGTTATCAATAAGTTTTATCTGAAAGATTGCATTTGTCTCTTCATTTGTTTTCTTACCTCCAGTTTCCCCTCTTTCCCAAATCCATTCTTCAGAATGACATTTTAAAAAATACAAATCTGGGTCTTTCACTATGTAGTTTAAACTATCAGTAGCTTTATATTTTCTATGTTCGTAATAGACACTTCCCTATCCTTCATTCTTTACTTTATTCAATAATCAAGTTTTATAGATTCAACTTCTATATCATCTATCATCTCTAGTCTTTCATTTTTGTCCATGGAGCTACCGATAATTAAAGCATCTATCATACTGTGCCTGAATTACTATAGTAGTATCAGAATCAGTCTCTCTTCTTTCAGGTTTGTGTTCCTCTGACACATTCTCTGATACACTCTGCTGCCAGATTAATTATTCAAAAATTAAAATCAGCCCTGGCTGGTGTGGCACTGTGGCTTGAGCACTGGCCTGTGAACTGGAAGGTCGCTCGTTCGATTCCCAGTCAGGGCACGTGCCTGGATTGTGGACCAGGTCCCCCATTAAGGGTGTGCAAGAGTCAATCGATTGATGTTTCTCTCTCATACGTTGATGTTTTTCCCCCACACATGAATGTTTCTCTCCTTCTCTTTCTCCTTCCTTTCCACTCTCTGAAAAATAAATAAAATCTTAAAATTAAAGCCAGATCATATTAGACACAGGCTGAACTCCATAATATTAACACACAAAAGTTTTGCCTTTCTCTTTTGACTTTTCTTTTTTTAAAGATTTTATTTATTTATTATTTATTTTTAGAGAGAGCAGAAGGGGGGGAGAAAGAGAGGAAGAGAAACATCAATGTGTGGTTGCCTCTCACGTGGCCCCCACTGGGGACCTGGCCTGCAACCCAGGCTTGTGCCCTGACTGGGAATTGAACAGGCGACCCTTTGGTTCACAGCCTGTGCTCAGTCCACTGAGCTACACCAGCCAGGCTTGACTTTTCTTTAGTTGTGCTAGTGACAGGAGTCCTCCAATCTAGAAAACCCTTTAGCTCCATACTCCTGTAAAACACTTTCAACACTGAGTTCAACCAACCTTGTCTGTGAAGCCTCTTCTGTGCCTTTTACTGTTCCCTAGCAGAGAACTCATCATTGCATTCCATCCTTGGTGCCCCTTTCTAATTTGGTTACTGTTTCTTTAATGGACATTATAAAATTCAATTGCCTTAGTTTACATACCTATATTAAGAATTTTAATGAATTTTTAAATTTAATCTTTAGTACACCTCAGAATGTAGATATAGTCTCTATTTTATATATGTATTTATTCATTCTTTTCACACATATTTATTAACCATCTATTATGTGTCAAGTATTTTTGCATTAGAGCTTATACAGTGCTTAAGAAAGACATAGTTCTATAACAGAACTTTACAAAACTGAGGTTCAAAACATGTAAGTAACTGAACCTACTGACACATAGTTGCAAACACCAGTGCATGAAGATCTAGGTTTTAGAGGGCATAAAGAATATCATACTTGTGATTTTGTCACTAGTATGTCCTACTAGTTTAACCTATGATAACTATTATGTTTAACTAGTTTAACCTACAATATTTAACCTACATTTAACCTAAAATATTTAACCTATTGCAGGTTGATCAAATAATATAGTGAAAACTTGTTACCTTTTATATATAACTCTCTTATTTGAGCTTGGTTCATCTGCTCTGAAAACTCCATGTTATATATACTCTAGCATGAAAATATGAATATTCTGGAAAATGCACTGGATTAAAGAAATTAGAATTACTACCATGACAGTGGATATTTAACTCTATTTTCTTTGTAGTTCTGAATTACCTAATGAAATATGAAATACGAGTGTGAACATGAAGTATGTCTGAAATGCAGTGTCAATCAACATTTATTGAGAACTTCCTATTAGATATTATGGTATAACTATAACCAAGGAAGAGATGGAATGCATTATCCCTAAACTTTCAGTGTAGTGGGAAGACATGGGTAAGTAAACAAACAACAATAATATAGTGTTATAGGTGGCACCATAACACATGCATATTGGACTATAAGTGGTGAAGTTTCTACCATAAACCTAGTTTGTCAGGAAAAGTTTCTGAGAGGAAATAACATGCACACTAAAACTCAGTGTATGTGTAGAAGTTGGTCTGATGAGTGGTGGTGAATAAAGATTTTTTGAAATAGAGGAAACATCAAGAAGAAAGCACTTGAGAGGGGAGAATGAGATTTTGGAATCTGATTTTGATATGATGTGAAACACAGTATTTACAGTGTGTGACAGGATGAGATGAAGCTGATAGATAAGTTAGGGCCAGAGCATGAATGATGTTGCAAGTGATGGGCATCACTTTTAATTTTTATTATGAAGCCTCTGATAAATGTTAGAGATTTTCAAGCCTAGTAGGAATAAGATTAATAACCTATGTCATGTGGCCTTGCAGTAACTACAAAGGAAAAACCTATAGCAGCTACACAAAAGACTATGATAACAAGTCAAAGCATATTGCCACAAAAACCAGAAAGGAAGACAGAAAGAAAGGAAGCAAAGAGCAAAGGATCTACAAAACAGAAGACAACAAAATGGCGACAGTAAGTTCTAATCTATCGCTAATGACTTTAAACATAAATGGGTTATATTATAGCATATATATTACCAAAAAACATAGAACATTGAATGAATTAAAAAACAAGATTAATGTTAAACTACATGTAAAAGATTCACCTTACTTAAGGACACAAACTGAGAGTGAAAAGTTTAAAAAAATATCTAAAACAAATAGTAGCAAAAAGGTAAAATGGTCACAAGAAATAAAGAAGCTCATTATATAATGATAAAGGGGTCAATATCAGGATGATATCATCTTACATCAAGATGATAAAACAATTATAAATATTTATGCATGCAATATTGGAGTACCTACATGTATAAATCAAATAAAAAGTAAAGGAATAAATAACTAGCAAAACAATAATAGTTATGGACTTTAATACTCTGGAATAATAGATGGAGCAGCCAGACAGAGAATCAATAAAGAAACAATGAATTTGAACAACACCATAGACTGAATGGACCTAACAAAATATAGAGGATTATATCATGTAACAGCAGCACAATACATATTCTTCTCAACTTTATGTGGAATATTGCTAGAGTAGATCATATGTTAGGCCAAAAAATAAGTCTCAACAAATTGAAGAAGATATAAATCATATAAAGTAGCTTTTATAACCACAGTTCTGTGAAACTAGCAATGAACAAAAGGAAGGAAGCTGGAAAATTCACTAGTGTGTGGAAATTAAACACCACGTGCATCAATGACCAATGGATCAAAAGGGATATCAAAATATGTCTTAAAGGAAAATAGAAGCACCCATACCAAAACTTATGGAACCCAGCAGAAGCAGTTCTAAGAGGAAAGTTTATAGCTATAAATTTATACTTTAAAAAAAAAGAAAGAGTGACTTCCAGTCAAGATGACAGCATAAGTAAATGCATTACCCAACCACATCAAAATTACAACTAAATTACAGAACAAGCATCATTCAGAACCACCCGAAACCTGCTGAATGGGAACATACAAGTAGGAATTTAAAGAAAAACCCACACTGAGACCAGTAGGAGTGACGGAGACATAAGTAAGAGATCAAGATGGCCCCCCCCCACACATGGAGGATAAAAAGTAGGAGGGATATCTAGCTTATGGAGGTCCCTCCTGAGGAGTGAGGGATCCCAGTCCCACATCCGCTCCCCGATCCCAGGGTTCCATTACCATGAAAAGAAGTTCCCATAACTTCTGACTAAAAGAACCAGCAAAGATTTATCAGAAAAAAATATTGTTACAAAAAATGCCTCAGATTTTACTGCCTATGTTTTTTCTAGAATTTTTATGGTTTCAGGTATAACATTTAAGTTTTTAATCCATTTTGAGTTTGTTCTTGTGTATGGTGTAAAAAGTGGTCTTGTTAATTTTTTTTGCACATATCTGTACAGTTTTCTCAACACCATTTACACATGGAATACGACTTGGCCATAAAGAAAGAAGGAAATCTTACTTTTTGTGACAGCATGAGCAGACCTGGAGAGAATCGTGTTAAGTGAAATATATGTCAATCAGAGAAAGACAAATAGCTATGCGTGGACTCGAATGAACAAAATAAACTAACAAACAATATAGAAACAGACTCATAGATATAGGGAACAGACCGACAACTGTCATAGGGGATGTAGGTTTGGGAACTGAGTAAAAAGGTGAAGGGATTAAACAAAACAAAACAAAACAAAACTCATAGATATTAACAATGGTATGGTGATTACCAAAGGGGAAGGGGTGGGTAGAAGTAGAAGAGAGTAAGGGGGGAACAAATGGTTATAGAAGAAGACTTGACTTTGGGTGGTAAACACACAATACACAGATGATGTATTATAGAATTGTACACTTGAAACATATATAATTTATTAGCCAGTGTCATACCAATAAATTCAATAAAAACAAACAAAAAACCAAACAAATAAGTAAGATTAAACATGCAGTTATGAATAATAAAAAAAAGTGGGGATTGGGCTGTGTGAGGTAGACGGCCTCTGGAATCTGAGGCAGTTCCTCTTAAAGGGCCCATGAACAGACTTATTCAGACTCATTCCTTCTGAGACTGAGAGCTGGGTAGTAGCTCGAAAGTCACTAGGGATATATGAGGAGGCACTGATTCTCTGGCATCAGGGAGAGAACTGGGGGGACATCTTTCTGCCAGACAAAAGTGCTGGCAGAGGACAGTGTTCCTTTTCTGAGACTCTACAACCCCAAAACACGTACACAGACACACAGAGCGAGCTTGCTGGTGCCATATCTGAGTCTTCATCAATACTGTAGCTAGCATCGATACCTAGCTCATACTGTATTCCCTGGTCTGGTAATTCCCTAAAACCTCACCCCACCTAACCTGGGGGCCAACCCAAACTGTTTACAGTGGCTTTTCCATACAAATAGCCTATCTTGGCTCAGGCTTCAGACTTTTCTAGAATTTCTCAAAAACGTAGTATTTGGCTTCACCATGCCCTGTGCCTCATGAGAAGTGGCCCCAGGCTCAGAACTAGCAGCAGGCCTTGGTTTGCAGCCTGGCATCCCCTGTGCACAGCCAAGCCCAGAACAGGTAGCAGACATCTGAAGATCACTTTGTAGCTCAAGCTGGTGGCCCCAGGTAGAACATAAGTGGTGACTTAAATTAATCTACACCTCCTAGAAGGCTACAGAACAAGCATATCTGGTGGACAGCTTCATAACATGTCCAAACATCACCCAACCACGTCCACAAGGGACAAACTCAAGGTGTAGATTCGGTGGGCTGAAGTAAGTCCTGCTCCACAATGTGTGCCTCTGCACAGTAGAGCCTCCACAGTGGCTGGTGATCGCAGTAAGTCCTTGAAGCCAATTGGTCTGGGGGAAAATTTCTCCCATTGAAGTGCCAAAGAAATCAAGGTTCAACTAAAACAGAAGGGTGTTTTGCCCACAGGGTGGGGTGCACATGGAGTTCCTAGCCTGGGTGATTGAGGTGGATATACCACTGGACCCTGCAGAACAAATATTACACTGGGCCACTCTACCAAGCCCAGGAGATGTAGAAGCCCTACTTAATACATAGAAACAAATACAAGGAAGCTGCCAAAATGAGGAGACAAAGAAATATATTCCAAATGAAAAAAAAATAGAACAAAACTCAAAAAAAAAAAGAACTATGAAGCAAAATGAAAATCAACATCTGCTCAATGCAGAGTTCAGAATACTGGTTGTAAGGATGCTCAATAAACTTGGGGGAAAACTAGATGAACTTAGAGAAAACTCCAACAGGAAAAAAAAAGACATGGAAACTATAAGAAATAACTAGTCAAAAATGAAGGATACACTAAGTAAATGAAGAATAATTTACAGGGCATCAACAGTGGAGTAGAGGAAGCCAAGAATCAAAGCAGCGATTTAAAATATGAAGGAAACAACACACCGAATCATAACAGTAAAAAAAAAATAATCCCTCCCCCACAAAATGAAGATAGTGCGATGAGCCACTGAGACAACATTTACCAACTTGCACATTATAGGGGTGCTGGAAGGAGAAGAGAGAGAACAAAAAATTGAAAACCTATTTGAAAAATAATGATGAAAAACTTCCCTAATTTAGTGAAGGAAATAGATATACAAGTCCAGCAAGCACAGAGAGTCCCAAATAAGACAAATCTGAAGACACCCACACCAAGACATATAATTAAAATACAAAAGGTTAAAGACAAAGAGAGAATCTTAAAAGCAGCAAGAGAAAAGCAGTCAGTTACCTACAAAGAAGCTTGCATAAGACTATCTGCTGATTTCTCAACATAAACTTTGCAGGCTAGAAAGTATTGGCGCAAAATATTTAGTCACAGAAAGCAAAGCCCTACAACCAAAATTACTCTACACAGAAAAGTTATCATTTAGAATTGAAGGACAAATAAAGACCTTCTCAGACAAGAAACAGCCGAAAAAGTTCATCAGCACCAAACCAGTATTTCATGAAATATTAAAGGGTCTTATTTAAGAAGAAAAATATCAAAAATATGAACAATAAAATGGCAATAAATATATATCCATCAACAATGGAATCTAAAGAACAAAATAAGCAAGCATGCAGATTAGAAACAGACTTATAAATGTGGAGAAAGTTTTGATGGTTGCCAGATGAGAGAGGGGTTTGTGGGGATTGGTGAAAAAGGTGAGGGGATTAAGAAGCACAAATTGGTGCTTACAGAATAGTCATGGGGACATAAAGTACAGCACAAGGAATATAGTCAATAATATTCAAATAACTATGTATGGTTTCAGATGGGTATGAGATTTATTGGTATGTAAGTAAGTTAGTAAGTAGTAAGTTATATAATGTTATATAATGTCTGATCACTGGGGCGTACACTTGAAACTAATAAAATATTGTAATTGAACTGTAACTTAAAAATAAAAACCTATTTAAATTAAACAAAAAAGAAAAACTTTAAACAATCCAACATCGTACCTCAAGAAACTAAAAGAGAAAGTAAATAAATAAAGTTCAAAGTTAGCAGGAAGCATATAAATATTACAACAGCAATGAATGAAATTTAGAATGAAAAAAACTAGAGTTTTTGAGAACTAAACAAAACAAACAATCTTTTATCTAGACTAACCAAGGATAAAAAGAGAACACAAATAAATAAAATTGTAAATGGAAGAAGAGACATTGTCTCTTATATCACAGAAATACAGTGGATTATAAGGGAATGACTATGAACAATTATATGCCAACAAGGTACTGATAGTATTCAGACATTACAAAATGATAGTAGGATTTTAAGTGATAGTGTAGTTAAGCCAATAGTGGAGTTAAAATAAAAGACAAAAATTTTTATCTAAAAAAATACATGAAGATGAGATCCCATTTTGTCTTTCCTTTATGTCCCTTGCTCTAGGGGATATATCAGTGAAAATATTGCTGTGTGGAATATCAGAGATTTTCTTGCCTATGTTCCCCTCTAGGACTTTTATGGCTGTACTTGAACAATAAAATTAAAAAAGAGGGAGACAAACAAAACAAACAAAAAAAAAAACCCCCCAAAATACATGAAAAACTTCAAGTCAAGATAACAGAGTAGGTAAATGTTGCATTTGCCTTCTCCCATGACCAGCTACATCAAAATTACAACTAAAGTACAGACAAATCTCCCTAGAGAACCATCTGGAGACTGGCTGAATGGAACCCTTATAACAAAGGACATAAAGAGGAAGCCATGTTAACAATGGTGGAGACACAAAACAGGCTGGTCTCACACCCACATTGGGCCATTGAGAATAGGGAGGATTATTTCAGTTGTGAAATTCACCTCTGAGTAGTGAGGGGTCCCAGTCCCACATCAGGCTCTGCACCCTGGAGCTCCAGAGCCAGGAAGAGTAGTCCCCACAATTCCTGGCTGAGAAAATCCACAGGACTCCATCCAAATGAGACCTAGGTCTGCTGGAAATCCAGGTGTCCTCTTAAAGGGCCCAAACACAGACTCATTCACTCACAAATATTCACCCTAAGCTCCAATGAAGGGACAACAGCTTGAAAGGTACCAGCAGCATATAAGGAGAAACTGAATTGTTTGGCTTCAGAGCAAGGACTAGAAGGGCAACTGCCATGGTACCTACGTTGAGCCCTTCCTTCACACAGACTTTAGGTGCAGGCAGACACCAATCCTGAATCTGTATTACCCTGGTGAAAAGTGCTTGCCCCACCCAGGTGATTACCCAAGACCCCACCAATTCCAACTCAGATACCACATGAGTCTCTTTTAGTGGCTTTTCCTCAATGAGAGCTGGCCTTGGCCCACACTGCAGGTTTTCTTAAAAACTCTCAAAGGTCAGTAGGCCCCAGGCAGGTGGTTGTTGGTCTCAGTGTGCCCTATGCCTCTTGCTTGGGACCCCAGGCCTGACACTTGTGGCAGTTAGCCTGGGTTAACAGTGTAACTTCTCCCTCATTCCTCTGGGTCCAGCACAGGCAGCTACTAACAATTGACCACTTTACGGCTCCGACCAGGTGACCCCAGGTTGGGCACAGGCAATTGATGAGCTTGGTCTCCACTGGAGCCCCTCCAAGAGATCCCAGAACCAATATACCAGGTGGCTGATTTCAAGCCACACCTGATCACCAACTGATTCATTACACAAATAGCACACACAGAGGGTGGTCTCGCAGGCACCAGAGCCCCAATGGGGCATATCTAGTTCTATCGGGTCAATCCCCACAGCAACTCATCTGCTGCAATTGTAGCTAGTCCTCACCACTAGTTAGCCTGAGAGTCAACCCCATCTCCTGGTGTGCCCAAAGCAATCAAAGCTCAACTACAACAGGAAGGCACTCAGAACCTGTTCCCGGATACTCTTGGAGCACCTGGTTCAGGTGATCAGGGAGACTGTGCCACTGAGCCCCACAAAACACCTAGTACATAAGGCCACATGCCAAGACTGGGATATGTAGCAGATCTCTACAATATATAAAAACAAACATGGAGGCACAGCCAAAATGGGAAGACAGAAACATGTTCCAAATGAAAGACTAGGAGAAATCCTCCCAAAGGGAACTAAATAAAATGGAGGCAAGCAATCTACCACATACAAATTCAAAATGATGGTGAAAAGGATACCCAATAAACTTAGGGGAATAGATAAACTCAATGAAAACTTCAACAGAAATAGCAAACGTAAAAAAGGACATGGAAGACATAAAACAGAACCATTCAGAAATGAAGAATACAATAACTGAAATGATAAATACACTAGAAAGAATCACTAGCAGAATAGTTGAAACAGAGGATCAAATCAGTAATTTGGAAGGCAAGGTGGAGGAAAACGGTGAATTGGAACAGTAAAAAGGAAAAAAAAGAGAGATTAGTTTAGATTCTACATATAAGTGAAATCAAACAAACAAATAAACAAATAATCAAAATAGAAACAGACTGATGACTGGAAGCGAGAAGGGGGTAGGGGAGTTGGCGAAAGAGTTGAAGTACAAATTGACAGTTACATAATAGTCATGAGGATATAACATGCATCATAAAGAATAAAATCAAGAATGTTGTAATAACTATTTACAGTGTCAGGTGGGTACTGCTATGATCAGGGAGGTCACTTCATAAATTATATACATGTATAACCACCATGCTGTATACCTGAAACTAATACAATATTGGATATCAAGTGCAATTGAAACAAACAAACAAACAAGTACATGAAAAGATGTAAGAAAGTACACAAAACTGATTAAAAATTTAAAAAATGTGGTATGATTGGATATTTTAACCCAAATACATCAGTTATCAACAATTACTTTAAATATAAATGATCTAAACACCAATTAAAAGATGGATATTGTCAAACTAGATTAAAAACAATAAAGCACCCCCCCCAAAAAAAAAATCCAAACCCAGGCTTTATGATACCTAGAAGAAGTTCAATTGAGAAAGAAAATATTTTCAGCAAATAATGAGTGCAAGAAAGCTACAATAACTATATTGTATCAACATAGATTTCAGAATAACAAATACTAGCAGGGATGTGGAGGAAAACATCATGATAAAGAGGTAAATTTATCATTTCTGCATGATTAAGCACACAATAACAAAGTTTCAAAATAAATACATTAAAGAAAAAGTGACAGAAATAGCAGGAAAATATTTGAATCTACCCTTGTGTCTGAAAATGTCAACCCTCTGTCTCACAAGTTGATAGAATAAGTAGGCATAAAATCAGTAAGGATAAGAGACTAAATAACATTATTAGCCCACTTGAAATAATTGACATTTTAGAACATACTATGCAACACATTCTTTTTAGTTTTGCAGGGTTAAATCACCAAAATAAACCATATACTTGGCCATAAAATGTCAGCCAATTAAAAAATATGGAAACAATGTAATATATGATCTCTGATCAAAACAAAATTAGCTTAGATATTAATTACAGATATGAGCCTGAAATAATGTCAAATATTTGTTAATTAAATAAGACACTTTTCAATAGCATATAGGGCAAAGAAAAAAATCACAAAAAATGAAAGTATTTTGGACTCTATGAAACTGAAAACACAAGATATCAAATTTTTGGATACATCTTAAGAAGTGCTTGGAAAATTATTATTTTTAAAAAATATTTTATTTATTTATTTTCGGAGAGAAGGAAAGGGAAGGAGAAAGAGTGGGAAATAAATATCAATGTGTGGTTGCCTCTCATGTGTCCCCTATTGGGGACTTGGCCTGCAACCAGGCATGTGCCCTTGTAACAGGGTGCAGCCAAGAGGGGGGCCCCAAAGAGGGATTAAGGACTCCCTCTGTGCTGCATACCCCTCCCCCTTGCAGAGCGTACCTGAGAGGCAACTCCCATGGTGAGAGCTCGGAGATGATTGGCTCCACGCCATGGTGCCACACCTGCCCAGATTCACCATGGCAACTGAGTATAGGAGTCCTGGGGGTGTGGCCAACTGTGGGAGGAGTCGGAAATGGGGCTGGTGAGGACGGTGGGTGGGAGGATCAAAAGGGGGAAGAGGCAGCCATGAGGAAGAGCCACACAGTCTTAATGAGAGTGCAGACCCATTTGCAGCTCTGGTGAAGAAAAGGAGGAGAACCACGGGGTCTTAGTGGGAGTGCAGATCCCCTCACAGCTTTGCAAGGAGGGGAGCCATGAGCCTTGGTGAGAGTGCAGAACCATTCCCCCCCTCCCCCCCCAAGCTCTGATGGAGGAAAGAAGAGGCTTTGCCTGGACGGCAACACAGCTGACGGTGCAAGCGGCCTGGAAACACGACAGGTGCTGCTTTTCCTGACTTATGGTAGCTGGGATAAGGGCAGGGGGAGAAGGAAGCACTGTGGGCGTCAGTAGTTATCCTAAAGGACTTTGATAGTTTAATGGGGACATTGGGTCACTACTTTAAGTCTGTATAGCCTTAAATAAACTTTTCCTTTCCTTTTCACTAATCTCTGCCAATGAGAGATGTCTTTCCTCTGGCAGTGGACAGATGAGCCCAGTAGGTGGTCTGGACAGTATTAGTATACCATCCTCTGGAGTCCAGGCCCCTGTGTGTGTGTGTGTGTGTGTGTGTTTGTGTGACTGCTCTGTAACACCCTGACTGGGAATTGAACCAGTGACTCTCTGCTTCACAGGCTTGCGCTCAATCCACTGAGCTACACCAGCCAGGGTGGAAAATTATTTTTATTAAATGCTTATATTTCAAAAGAAGAATTGTCTAAAATAACTGATGCAAATTTCTCAACATAAGCAGCTTAAAAAATAAAGAAAATTTATCATAAAGTAAGTAGCATGATAGAGACACTCAAAAGAAAAAAACAATAAATTTAGAAAATGAAGCGACAACTAGGAAAATCAGTTAAACCAAAAGTGGTTTTCTTTTAAAAAAAAATCAATGCAATTGATAAGCCTTGAGTTAGATTCATAAAGATAAAAAGAGAAAAGAAGCTAACTCAATACAAAAATTCAATCAGCATTGGGACAATACATTTATGAATTTAAATAAAATAGACAAATACTTTGGCAACAGATTATTCAAAATGACTCAAAACAAACAGAAGGTCTAATAATTATATAAAAGTGAGAGACATTAAATTCATAATTAGTCTTTTTCCACCAAAAGACAAACCAAAAACTCAGGCACTTGACAGCTTCACTGGTGATTGTAGCAAATTTACAAGAAAGAAATGATATCAATGCTTTGCAAACCCTTCAAATAAGAAGTGATGAGAATTTTTTCCAATTCATTTTATGAAGCCCTCATACCTGTGATATTGAAACCAGGCAAAAACTTTATGAGAAACTACAGAAGCAAAATATCTCATTATACAGGGGCAAAGCTTCTTGAATTATTAGCAAATACAGTCTGACGATATACATGATGACATGTGGAGTTTATCCAAGGAACAAAAGGTTGGTTTAAGATTTGAAAATCAATCAACATTATTCACTATATTAAAAGATTAAAGAGAAAACTTAAGTGAACATCTCAGTGCATGTAGTAAAAGCATTTGACAAAATACAACACCTGTTCACCGTAAAAATTATTAGCAAACTAGAAATAGTAGGAAATTTATCCAACCTGATGAGATGCATCTATGAAAACTCTAATGTCATACTTAATGGCAAAAAAAAAAAAAAATGCTTTCACCAAAAGCTGAGGAAAAAAGGCAAGAATGCTCACTTGCATGAGTTCTCTTTGGCATTATCCTTGGGCTAGAACAATCAGGCAAAATTAGTTTTCCAGCTCAACTCCTCCGTGTCTGCATAGTGTGGGAGTCATCCAAAATTGAAGGCAAATTTTATAGTTAGATTTGGAGGCATATCGCTCTATGTTTCCCTCTCTTATGGAAATCTACCCTAAATTTCCACCTGTTCTGTCATCGCCAGGATCTGTCTTTAAGCCAGAATGACTTCAGAATTTCTGCACTTGAAGTGTGCATAGCATGAGTAATATATTCAGTTAAAAAATAAACATCCTCACAAATTTCAATCTAAACTTTAGCTCTGTCTTTCAAGGGTAGCTGCTACCCTGTTTCTTGGTTGTCTGAATAGCAATCTAATTTTTTCTGCCTACCTACCTCAATCATCTCTATCATTTATCTTTATTTTTTTGTTTTTATTTTTTCTGGAATTCTTGGAGTATCCCTTGCACATACATAGTTTGGATGTTAGCCAAGAGCTTGCACAGAGTTTCACTTTGAGGTTCTCCTACTTCCAGGCTTTCCAGTTAAATGTTTGATTGATTTTTTGGCCTCAACTCTATTCTTTGCCCTCTTAAACCATGCTGATAAGGCTACCTTTTTCTATCTCTGTAGTCATAGGACTTGGAGACTTTCTTGGCTAAGAATGTAATTACAATTCTTGCTTCTTTCTTTTTCTGTTTTCAAGAATCAACTCTTCTACTTCCATCTTCTTTGGGATATTTCTTGCAGCTTCAAGGAGTATATTATAATATTTTCTTCAGATTATATGTGTTTTCTTATGGAAGGGTTTGTAGTGAACACTTCATTCTACAACCATAATCAGAAATTCTTCTGTCTCTGTACATTGTCACATATTCATATTTTAGTAGGTATTATTATTTGGGTAATTGTTTTATGAATATGAATTTTTTTAGAAAAAATAAAACAAATTTTCAGCCAGTTGTGAACTTATTTTTATCTAGATGAAAAATTACTTGTATCATTTTAAAACAGAATTTGTAGAAATAATTTCAGAAACAATTCTGTTTCTTCCCAGTCTCTCAAAATCTACTTTATTTTTAAGTTCAGTTTTTTGGGTCATTAATTTATATGATATAGAGGTAGTATTTTTTGAAAATGACACATTTAACAATGTCTAAAGTAATAAATTTTAGGAAGAGTTTCAGCAAATCCAAGGTTTTCTCTAAAGTGAGTTAAGATCTGCCAGTCTATTTCGTATGTTTTCGTAGGTACCATATTAACACAACAATAAAGAGCAAATATGGGGCATTCCCGTGTAGAGTTAAATCCATCAGCTGCCACCCACCAAAAAGGACTTCTTGGCTTAGAGGCAATTGCCTGTATTCTTTGAATATAGAATTCTTACACAAATAAAAATCTTAACTCTGAATATTCATTTACATTTATATCCCAACTGTTATGATCATTTGAAGAATAAAAAAAAAAGATTAAAAAAATTCAGGAGTAGGTATTTAAAGAGAGGTTCTGAAGAGTTTGCTAGGATTTATCAGACCAATATTCCAAGCTTTTACTTTTTTATGTTCATTTACATTGACATACTTCATTTTTCAAAAAATCTATGTTAGACGCACTGAAGAATATTTCTGAGAATTGGGCTTTCTACATACATGTTTTCATTGTGATTAAGTATTGTTGTGACTTACAATAACCTTTTTATTAGAGTATGTATTTGACTCAAAACAACTTTGTCCAATCTTATTTGCCATAAGGATTTGTAGATTATTAAATATTTTATTTTTTTAAATTTCTGAAAACTGAATGTGTGAAAGAATGTAATATGATTATGATGGAATGTTGACAATTTAGAGGATTAGAAGACTGAATTATTAAGAACCAGATTTATAGTAAGTGAAATCATTTGCATTATCAATAAATACACTTAGCAGTATCTATTAATTTTGTGGTCTCAGCTTAAACTTCAAAAGCAATGTGATGATTAATTTTGATAGCAAAATATAACCTAAATTCTCATATTTAGTTTTAATGAGAGCCTATGTTTGAGAAAAACATTTTAATTATTGTTTTTTATTTATATTTTCTTATATACATAGATATAAGTGTGTAATGAAACCATTATATATATATGAGAAAATATGAATCATTATTCTACATCTGGAAAAATCTACTAACTAAATGAAAATACATATTTGGATAGCATTTTACAAATTCTAAAATTTTAAGCAGGAAGTGTGAGCTGTTTTTAAAGAACTTTTTGAGTAACTTTCAATCTTCATTATGCTTTGCAAGTTTGCCAGAAAGTCTGATAAGCAATAATTTGCCAGTAGCCAAGATCAATTAAGATAATATTTTAACTCTTCAAAAATATTTATTTTATTTCTCCATTAACTGATATCCTACTCACATTTACACGATAGTAATCAAATATGACTTTTCTTAAACCAGCACTTAAAATATGGTAAAATACATTGAATGAGAAAGAAGAGGAGAAAAATTGTACTGAAAACTTTTAATTGAGCAAAGCTTCAGGATGCAAATTTAGCTTTCAGTTTTATAACATTTGGGAAAGATGGAAACAAAAACTTACTGGCAGCAGGCATACCAACAAATTCACTGGAAGTTTATTGTTTTGCTCTTATGTAGTGAATAAAAATAATTTTGTGAAATTAAAAAAAAATAATAACAAAACCTATTTGGCTTTGAGGAGTCATCTACCTAGCTTTCCTGCCCAGGATATTGTGTACTTTAATTTGAATATAAAAGTAATTTCACATTTAAGGATCATTTTTAAAAGTTATATGATAAATTTATTTTAGAAATATCTATATTTAAATTTCAAACCTATGTATACCTTTAATTTTTAATGTGAAATTGTTTAATCTTTAAGAATTACTCTAGAAAATAATAATGCCTTACTATTCTTTTTGAAATTAGTATATGTTAATTCCACAAAGACTAGAGGAAATGACTATTTTGTGATATTCTTTATTCATCAAATGCACATTTTTAAAGTATAAGAAGTTAGAAAATACAGGAAAGACAAAGAATTTTTTAAACAGGTCAATAAAGAAAGAAATAAGTCCTCACATTTAGGGATAACATATTCTTTTTGCTGTGGGGCTGTCATAAATCATATAATATTAAAATATATACCAAATAATGTGTTGTTTTTCATAAGGCTTATAGAGTTTTACCTTTACAAGGTAATAACCAATTATTTTTCAAAGGAAGTGTACCACTTTACTTTTCGACAGAGTGCTTTAAACTCACCTTGGCTCCACATCTGTACCAACATCTGATATTGTCAAAATTTTTCTTTATTTTCCAATCTGATGGTTGTGAAATGCTATAAAATTGGTTTAAATTTGCATTTTTAGGATGATTAATGTGGCTGAACATCTATCTTTATATTTATGTCATTTGTAGGGGTAATTAACTTTAATCCAGTAAAATTTTTCTATCTTCCCTTTATACTTTAGATTTGTTTAAAAATTGTGATACTAAGACCATAAAGATATTGTCATATATTTTGTCTTGAAAGTTTTATACTTTTTGTCTTTCATGTTCAGTTCTTTAATTCATTAGGGCTGATTTTTGTGGTTGGTGTGATATAGAGAGTTCATTTTCCCCCTCAAATAAATACTTTACCTATATTTATTGGATAGTTAATCTTTTCTCTGTTAATCTACAATAGAATAAATCAAGTTTTCAGTTATGGGTGGGTCAGCTTCAGAACTCTATTTAGTTCTATAATGAATCTTCATATCTGGTAGTACAGTTCTTTATTATTATTTAAAAAAATATGTGTTGGCTATTATCAGACTTTAGCAGTTAACTATGAATTTTGTAATCAGGTTCACAATTGTACAATAAAATGATTTTAATTGTAATTGATTGAATTATAAATCAATTTGACATCTTTGCAAAATTGAGTCCCCTATTCTATGAAAATGAAATATTTTCAATTATTCATACCATGTTTAATATGTTTTAGCACACATTTACAATTACTCCACAAAATAGTTGTATTTTGCTGTTAGATTTATTTTAAATACTTTTAATTTTTGACTATATATGTTGATATATATATAGATTATATTATTAATGCTATATTTTTTGGTGAAAAATACAACAGAACTTTAAAAATATGTAGTCTGGTACTGGCATAAGAACAGACACATAAATCAGTAAACAGAATGGAGACCTCAAAAATCAACCCAAGTTTCTATGGTCAATTAATATTTGACAAAGGGGGAAGGAGCGTAAAATGGAGTAAAAATAGTCTCTTCAACAAATGGTGTTGGGAGAGCTGGACAGCTACATGCAAAACAATGAAACTCGAGCACCAACTTACACCATCCACAAAAATAAACTCAAGATGGATAAAAGACTTAAATATAAGCCATGACACCATAAATTCATAGAGGAAAAGAGAGGCAGGAAATTTTCAGATATCCCACACAGCAATATTTTCACTGATATGTCCCTTAGGGCAAGGGATATAGGGAAAGAATTTAAAAATGGAACTACATCAAATCAAAAGGCTTTTCCAAGGCTAAAGAAAACATCAGCAAAATTAAAAGGGAACCAACAGTATAGGAAAACGGATTTGCCAGTGATACCTCGGACAAGTATTTGATCTCCAAAATATATAAAGAACTCACATGACTCTACTCCAGGGAGACAAATGATCCAATAAAAAACGTACAAAGGACCTGAACAAACACTTCTCCAAGGAGGACATACCGAGGGCCCAGAGACACATGAAAGGATGCTCAACATCACTAGCCATCAGAGAGATGCAAATTAAAACCACAGTGAGATACCACTTCACACTGATCAGAATGGCCATCATACACAAATCAACAAACAACAAACACTAGAGAGATTGTGGAGAGAAGGGAACCCTAGTGCACTGTTGGTGGGAATGCAGACTGGGGCAGCCACTGCGGAAAACAGTATGGAATTTCCTCAGAAAACTAAAAATGGAGCTGCCTTTTGATTCTGAAATTCCACTGCTAGGACTATATCCTAAGAACCCTGAAACACCAACTCAAAAGAACCTATGCACGTTCATAGCAGCACAAGGCACAGTAGCTAAGTGCTGGAAACAGCCTAGGTGCCCATCAGTAAATGAGTGGATCAACATATGGTGGTATATTTACATAATGGAAATACTAAGCAGCAACTCCCACCCCTCAGAACAGCATGGATGAAACTGGAGAGTATTATGCTAGCTGAAATAAACCATGCAGTGAAAGACAAATACCATATGATCTCACCCTATGTGGAACCTAATCAACAAAGCGAACAAGCTAGCAAAATAGAACCAGAGACAATGAAATAAAGAACAAACTGATGGTGACCAGAGGAGGGCAGGGTGGGGATAACTGAGGAAAGGAGGGGAAGAATTAAGTCAAGGAACAAGTGTAAAGGACCCATGGACACAGACAAAGGGGTGGGCAGGGCAGGAGAGAGCAATGGGGAAGACATGGGACAGCTGTAATTGAACAAGAATAAAAAAATGTATGTTTACAAATAATTTTAAGTGAAACATTCCTAGTGTAACCCTCATATCTTCTTTTCTGTTTATTTTCCTGCCCCTATATTAGCACTATTGGTTTACTATCAAAATTATTGTAAATATGAAAAGAACTTGAAATAGGTATGGTACCTTGTTGTTGAAGAGAATCTCGGCTGGTCCTGCACCTCTGCACTTCCATAGCAATATTTTCAAGTTCCACTAAAAAACCTTTGGAGGTGTTTACATTGAGATTGCATAAACTGTGGACATTAATATGAAAAGAATTAGCATGTTTATTAAATTGATTTATTTGGATCTTAAATACCTTTTGATAAATTATGTTTAATAATGATTTCACTGGTGTTTTGTGTGATATACTTTTGCATACTTTATTTTTTGATATTTCTAAATTGGTAATTCATATTTTTAATTTATTTCTGTTTGGGGAGGCTGGAAAGTAGAAATGTCATTAATATTTATGCTCTAATTTTTATATTCAATAATTTTTCCAAATTCCCTTACTAATATAATAATTTATACAGTTTATATTTAAACATATATAATCATATTATTTGTGAATGATTAAAGTTTTGTTTCTTTCCTTTATATAATTGTATCTTTGTCTTCTTTTATACTACTGCACTGGTTAGAACTTCAAATACCATGTTGATTAAAGGCGCTAATAGAAAGAATCCTTAGTTTGTTTACAAATTTAAAGACAATAGCTTTCACTTTTAAAGAAAAGCTTTCACTTTTCATAAAACTATGTTTATTACACAACTTTAGGTACTTTTTATCAAATCTAAAATGTTTTTGTTAATAGTTTGCTAAAAGTTTTGTTTTTGTCATTAAAGGATATTAAATTTTATCAATTGTAATTTTTGCATCTCAAGATAATCATATTATTTTCTTTAATAATATGATGAAATTCAATTAGAACTTTTCTTATATGTGATTTTTACTTCTTGAAAAACCTCAAGTTGGTCATGAGGTATTTTCTTTTTAATTTATTACTAGATATATTTTGCCCTATGATTGTTATATCAATGCTCATTAGTAAAGTCATCCTCTAATTCCTATTTGGTACCTCAGGTTATGATTTTCAGAAGCAAATGCTGACATATGAAATATTTACAAAGGATCAACATTTGTGGAATGGTGGGAAGAAGGGGGATTGGGAAAAAAGACCGTTATCTGTATCTGAGGCAAACCCTGGAGGACTTGGCATATGGAGGCTTCCTGCTCACAGCATTCCCATCAACTGGAAATCTTGGCTGAAGAAAGATCTGGGTTGTACCACTCTGTGTCCTTACACTTGGCATAAACTGTTCCCTCTCTTTCTTTACCTAGAAAGATTTGAGTAAATTTTTTAGTACAAATGAGTAAGTTCTAATTTAAATTAGAATTACTTCATGAATGTTTATTTTAATTCAGCAGTCAAATCACTCATGCCAAGTTTTCCTGAAGGAAGAATTGTGATTATTTAAGAATGTATTGTACACCCTTGTTAATACAGTTGATCCTTGAACAACATTGCAGGTTAAGTGCGCCAACCCCCATGCAGTCCAAAATTCGAATGTAACATTTGAGTCCCTCAAAACTCAACTACTAATAGTCTATTACTGTTGACCAGAGCCTTACTGATAACATAAATAGTCAACTAACACATATTTCATATATGCTATATGTAACATATACTGTATTCTTACAATAAAGGAAGCTAGAACAATATTTAGAAAATCATAAAGAAGAGAAATACATTTATACTATTTATTTATTTTAAAAGATTTTATTTATTTATTTATTTTTAGAGCAGGGAAGGGAGGGGAAAGAGAGGAGAGAAACATCAGTGTGTGGTTGCCTCTCATGTGCCCCCACTGGGGACCCGGCCCACAACCCAGGCCTGTGCCCTGACAGGAACTGAACCTGTCACCCTTTGGTTCATAGGGCAGCACTCAATCCACTGAGCCACACCAGCCAGGGCTATACTATTTATTTAAAATTCATGTATAAGTGGATCTGTGCATTTCGAACCCATGCTGTTCAGGGGTCAACTGTATTTCTTTCTTGAATGTTTAGAAATATCATCTGTAAAACAGTCCATATCTTGGGAACACTGTGAAGAATCTGAGATTTTAACTTGCCTGCGAGCTAACCAATTGGTCTGTCACAGTTTTATGGAGGCTGACAGAACACAGGAGACTCATAGGTCAGAGGTAAAGGCTTTATTGCTTACAGCTATAGTAATAGTCAGAGGACCCACATTCGCACCAGTTCCCCAAGCCTCAACTTCTTAAGAGGACTGGTTGGGTTGTATTACAGGACTAAACCTTAAAATTAGGGAACTGGACTCTCATCATGGGTAGTAAGCTTGACTAACTTTTGCCTCATGATATTTACCATACTGGAGAATAAGCAAGACTTCTCTCTGCCTTGGAGGCAGACTACATTTCCTTCTCCCAAGGACGGTTGCTCTACAGATATTCTTGAAAAGCAAGTACCAAATAAATAAGTAAATAAATAAGCTCAGGTCAGCACCTTTGCTTGCAAGATGTGCAGACATAGGAGAGCCCCATGGAAAACAGTTCTGGTAAATTTTAGTTGTTTAGGAATATATCCATTTCATCTATATTTTCAAATCTATTGACTTAACTTTATTTATGTCTTTCTTATATTGCCCTGTTCATAGTTTCTATCCTTATGACACCCTTTACTCCTAATTCATTTTATTTGTGCCTTTTCTCCTTACTCTGATTAATATTTTTAAAAGTTTATTTCATTGGTCGTTTCCAACAGCCAGAGGTGCTTTGTTGTCTTTCTTCTCAGTTACTGTAGAAAATATAACTAGATTATATTTTTCAGCCTGGGTTTTAGCTAATCAGAAATTTTAACTGTGCAGAAATGATATTGATCGTTCCTAGACCTAGCATGAAAAAAAATCCAACTTCCTTTGTAATTCTTTATCCTCTCTTGCTCTCATCAATTTTTTGATGACTGGATACAAATAACTTAGTAGTGGACTGAGAGGTTTGGGAGAATGGCAATGATACTACAAAGGAAAAATAGAAATGACAGTGATAATTACAATCTGCTCTCTTTACCCCCTGACTCCCTGCCTCTATTGGATGTGAACAACACACATATTTTATTGTGTTAATTCATTGAGGTGATGGGGTTGTATGTTTTAGCATTTACAGATTTCAACCCTTTATTGATCTTCTTTATCTTTTTATAAACTTATTTTCTATTGTATTAATGTATTCCCTTTTTAAATTTTCTTTCTTTTACCCTTATTTGATTTTATATACACATGGACCCTCCCAAAGTAGAATTTATTTATAAAGAATCGTGTGTTTAAATTTCAGTCACCTTCAAAGTACTCTCCATTAGATGCAATGCAATACACCTATCAAGATGTTTTCTGCACTACTCAAAACATTTTTTGAACTTCTCAGTTTAGGTACCTTTTAGCACTTCTGCCATTTTTTGTTTTACCTCTTCCAATCAGCAAAATGTTTCTCTTTAAGGACTTTTTTCATCTGAGGAAACAAACAAAAAATATTTCTGTGGTGAAGTTGGATGGATAGGGAAGGTAGGGCCAGGGGGTCGTGCTGTTTTTGGTCAAAAATGCTGAATGCAGTGTGGTATGGGCAGGTGAATTCATAAATCATCGATGATGAAATGGTTAAACACAAGTCTTCAAAAAAAATCCACTGAAACCAAACACAGCCTGTCACAAAAATGCCAGCTGGCACACTGATACAGATGGGCTCCTAGTACACTCACCCAACAGAGGAAGCCTGTACTATATGAAGCCCGCTGTCCAGGAGACAGTTCATTTTTTTGAAGGGGGTGTCCTTCCTTGTATATTTTTAAGTGGATGCTTACATCATTTATCATTCATTTTCAATGTTCCTTCTTTTATATGAGCATGTAAAGCCATAAATTTCCAATTAAATATTTTATCTGTAGCCCATAAACTTTAATGTAATTTTAATTTTAATTCTGTTGTAAATATTTTGTAATTTCCCTTAAGTTTCTTATTTGACCCCCAGTTACTTGAGATTATATTTCTTTTTAACTTAATTAATTTTGTTTTAATTTAATTTTTTTCAATTACAGTTTTCATTCAATATTTCTTTTTATTAATTTCAGGTGTATAACATAGTGGTTAGACAATCATATATTTTACAAAGTGTTCTCCTTGATATTTCCAATACCTAACTGGAACCATACATAATTATCACCATTCTATTGACTATATTGAAAGTGTATTTCTTAGTTTCAAAACATTTGCAAATATTCTGATTATAATTACTATTTTTAATCTTCAGTCATTTGGTCTGAGAATTATATATAGATATTAAGCTGATGGAAATTATTGAAATATGCTTTATTATCCAGTATGTTATGTTTTACCAAAACTTCTGTGTGTCCTGGAAAATAATGTGCTCTCTGTAGCTACTAGGTGCTTTGATCTATAGATGCGCATTAACTCAAGCTGTTTATTGGATTTTCAATTTTTCTTTACTCTTAATTTGTTTGTCTATTATGTTGCTATTGAAAGAGCTGTGTGAAATAGTCCCCAATTATGGATTTACCTATTTCTCTTTATATATTTATTAATTTTAACTATATATTTTGAGGCTTTGTAGCTATTACATAAAGTGAATAAACAACAATAAAAAACAAAAAATATAATTTTGTAGTTTAGAATTGTTTTGTCGTTATGTATTGAAACATCAATAAAGCGCTGATGTTTTCTCAGTATGCATTGACGGAATGCTTTAGGGTCAACTACGTATTCAGATTCACAAAATCAGAAAGGGCCACACAAAGCACCAATTTACTCAAAGAGGGAAGGTCAGGAAACACAGCGTGCCAGCAGTGCAGCATCCCCTTCAGGATAAGTGGTTTTTGCTGAGGTTTTACATTATGCAACGCCATAAGAGTGCTACTCCCTTTGGCCTCCAGGTAATAATTGAAGTGAATGGAAGGAGACAGTAACACGTCAGTGGGTGTGGGGTCCATGTTGGCTCAGAGTTTCATGCCAGTAAAGGCAACATCTCTTGTTACATTTCTAGGTATATATTCCAAGGTGACCATAGTAGATACACTCTATAAGAAGATCACCATCCTCAAAGAAGTCTAAAGGTATGACTTTGTTAAGTGTTTAAAGTCCATCCATACTTCTAGGTGAAATACAATGTACTAATCAATGATAATTTCAACAGCAGCAATCTTTGACTGGGAATACAACTGATATTCAACTTTTATCAGGTTTCTAGGGAAACAGATAGAAAATAGATTCAAGGTCAATGTGCCCTTAGAGGAGACAAGGTCTTGTCCTTTCCTCACAAGTGACTTTATTTTCTTTAGTAATTCCTTTTGCCTTAAAGTATGTAGCATTTGATATTACTGCAGTTATACCAGATTTCTTTTACTTAAAAATTTCCTGTTGTATCATTTTCTAACTTTTTGTTTTCACACTTTCTGTATCCTCATGATATTTTATATGTCTCTTGTTCAGGGTATATAGCTCGATTTCATTTTTAGGTAGTGTGACATTATTTTTTATTTAACAGGAGCTTTTTTGTTTTCCATTAAGTGGTTATTATAATTCCATTTTTATTTTTATTTTATAACCATATATGAATAAAATAAATTAGTTTTTAAAATATCACCTTATAGAGATGACAAAAGAAAGTTTTTTAAAAGTTTATTGTTGTTCAGTTGCAATTACCCCACCTTTTTCCACATCGCTTACCCCTACCCCACCCCCCACTACACCACAGTCAATCCCTGCCTACTGTCTGTGCCCATGAGTCCTCTACTTGTGTTCCTATAATTCCATTTTTAAAAACAAGTCTCCTTGCTTCCACTGTTGCTATTATTTCTCCTTTTAAAGTTTATATATTTTTTCTGTAGCTTCATTAAAGATTTTCAATTTGTTACAGTGTTCTGTAGTTTCACCAAAAGTAGATATAGGTGTGGATTTATTTTTATTTGTATTCCTGATGGTTAGGATTTCTAAATTTGTGGATTGATCTTTCAGCCCTTTTGAAAAGTTCTCATTCTTTATTTCTATAAAATTTTCATCTGCTCAATTCCCTTTATCCTTTATTTGATCACACTTATATATACTCACTCATTTCATCTCATGACTCTTTTTTTTATTTTCTTTTTTTAAGATTTTATTTATTTATCTTTAGAGGGGAAGGGAAGGAGAGAGAGAGAGAAATATCAATGTATGGTTGCCTCTCATGTGTCCCTTCTAGGAACTGGCCCTCAACTGAGGCATGTGCCCTGACTGGGAATCGAACTGCAGTTGTTTGGTTCACAGGGTCACGCTCAATCCACTGAGCTACACCAGCCAGGGCTCATCTCATCACTGTTTATGTCTTTTTAAAATTTGCATCTTTTAGCCCTCTTTTGCAATTCTAGACAATTCTTCAGTTATGTCTTACAGATTTCTCATTTTCTTAGCTGTAACTAATCTGCCATGAAAGTTTTAACTTTAACATTGGGTCTTAATTTCAATTATATATACGAAAGTAATTTTCAGGCACTCTTTTCTTTCATAAATACTTTTCCACTAAACTTGTATTTTAAGCACAATTCTTATTTTTGACACAGGCATGATATATATTTTTAAAATGTTTTCAATCTTATATTTCCAGAAATTATTTTTCGTTAGATATTACTCTACTGTCTTTGTTCCTCCTTGCCATCATGATGTCTTCTTAGCTCCTTCTTTTTTCCAGAACATTAGCTTAGGTAATTCTTAGAGGTCTGTCGTGAAGAGGAGTTTCTTCAGAGAAGGTTGTTTTTGCTTCTGATTGATACCTTTGACACTGGAAATCCCAGAGTATTTTATGCTCAATTATTCTTTTTTTTTTTTTTTTAATCAATG
The DNA here is from genome assembly GCA_004027735.1 of Carollia perspicillata. Classification (NCBI taxonomy): domain Eukaryota; kingdom Metazoa; phylum Chordata; class Mammalia; order Chiroptera; family Phyllostomidae; genus Carollia; species Carollia perspicillata. The sequence continues at coordinate 16,459 of PVKM010006993.1, read as the reverse complement.
TATGGTTGCCTCTTGTGCATCCCTCGCTGGGAACTGGCCTGCAACCCAGGCATGTGCCCTGACTGGGAATTGAACCACGGTTATTTGGTTCTCAGGCCCGCGCTCAATCCACTGAGCTACGCCAGCCAGGGCATCTTTTTTTAAGTATTATTTATCCTGTTTTACAGAGATAAGATTCACATATATTATTGTATAAGGTGTACGACATGATTTGCTATATGTACATATTGTGAAATGATTACCACAATAAGTTTAGTTAATATCCATCACCTTGCATAGTTACATATTTTTCCTTGTGATGAGAATTTTTAAGACTTACTTGCTTAGCAACTTTCAAATATACACTAAAGTATTATTAACTACAGTCATCATGCCATGGATTACATCTCCTATATTAATTAATCTTGTAACTGGAAGTTTGTACATTTTGAGCACTTTCACCCAATATCCTCACTCTACCTCTGGTAACAATCAATCTGATCTCTGTTTCAATGAGTTTGCTGGTTTATTTTTAGATTGCATTTATAAGTGAGATTATACAGTATTTTTCTTTCTCTATCTAAATTATTTCATATGGCATACTGCCCTCTAGATCCATCCATGTTGTCACAGATGGCAGAATTTCCTTCTTTTATATGACTGAATAATATTTCATTGTATATATTAATATCGTATTTCCTTTGTATGCTCGTCTGTCAGTGCACACTTTGGTTGTTTCTTAGTTGACTTCCCACTTAAATAGACCCTGAGCTTTCTCTTGTTTGATTCCTGGCCTGAGTGTTACTTAGTTTTTTAGATGATTAAAAAATATTTTATCTGACAATTTTGGTTGTTTTCAGAAGGTTTGTAATCTGAGCACTGGTCTACCATGTTTATGAAAATTTACAGCAAAAATTACTTTTAACTCAAAAATTACTTTTAATTACATTTCCTTCACCTACTTAGGAAAAATTTTTGTCTTAGTCAAACTGAAAGAAATCAATTGTGGGGCATGGCATTAGTTAGCTTCTTCCCTGTGATTCTGACTCTTGGGAAGACTTTTGGTTCTTTAACAAGCTGGAAACATTTCCTCTCTCTCTCTGTCTTTACCTTAGTCTCTCCTGTCTCTGTTTCTCTCTGTAGCTTTACTCCCAACTTCCATTTTATTTTGTTTCTTCTCCTGTTTCTAGTCCCCTTCCTATCTTTCTCCTTTTCTCTTCTGAATTCCCTCCCTTTCCTTCCACTTTTCCTTCTTATTATTTACACAGTCAACCTCTCTTTCTGGTATTCAAATTTATGTTTTTAATTTTGTTTTACAAGAGTACCGTTATTCCTTTATTTTTGCTCAGATTTTTAAAAATTATATGCAATTTACTGTTTTGTTTTTGTTTGTTTGTATGTTTGTTTGTTTTATTTTTTGTATTTTAGTCAGGGCTGGCATTTGTTTAATGGAGAAAGAACTTAACTAGACATTCCTTCAGAGAATGTATGATGGCCAGTAAGTACATGAAAAGATGTTCAGTATCACTAATCATTGGGGAACTGTAAATCAAAAGCACAACGAGCTATCACTTCCCACCTGTTAGTACAGTTATTGTGAAAAATGTAAATAACAAAAGATAGTGCTAGTGAAGATACGGAGAAATTGGAACACTTGTTCATTGTTGGTGGGGGTGTAACATGGTGCAGCCACTGAAGAAAAGAGTATGCAAAGTCCTCAAAAAATTAAAGCCAGGATTACCATATGATCTTCTTTGTCTATATGTCCAAACTAATTGGAATCAGGATCTTCAAGACATATCTGTACGTTCATGCATAGTTAAGAGGTGGAAACAACCTAAATATCTATTGGCTTATGAACGTATAAAGAAAATATGGTAAATATATATACATTAGAATGTGATACAGTCTTAAAATAGAAGGAAATCCTAATGTGTGTGACAATAGGGATGACTCTGTGAAATATTACGCTAAGAGTTATGTCAGTCTCAGCTGGATAAAATTTGCATGATTCCACTGATATAACGTATCTAAAATAGTCAACCTCATAGAAGCAGATAGTAGAATAGTGATTACCAGGGGCTGAGAGGGAGTTGCTTTTTAATGGATGTGCAATTTGAACTATGAAAGATGATAAAGTTTTAGAGAGCTGCTGTACACCATCGTGTCTACAGTGAACAATACTGTGTCATTCACTTGAAGCATGCTAAGAGAGTATATCTCATGTTAAGTATACTTACCACAATAAAACAAAACTGTAAAACACAAAGGGACAGAAGGAAACTTGGGAAGGTGATAGATATGGTCACTACATTGAT
>PVKM010006993.1:0-14062 GCA_004027735.1 Carollia perspicillata | reverse complement strand
ACCACTAACCAGTGTTCTGCGGCCATTGATCTCCTCAATCATGCATCTACCCCAGGTATTTACACATACCTGGTGCTTCTGTTCAGTTCGCATTCACAGCTTCATCATCTCCACTTCTGAGAATGTCTGCCTGTCACACCTCTTCAAGGTTTTCTCTTACTTTTGAGCAGAATAAAAGAGTAGTACTACCTCCTGGGAGTATTTGTTTGGAGAGGCCGCTTGTGTTTTCCAACCAGCAGAGCCTTCTCTGTCTTTTTAAAAGTTTTTCATTTATTCTGAAAAAAAAATTAATTTGTAATTGTATTGAACTTATTGAGGGGGTACTGGTTAATATAACTGTACATGTCACAAATGTACAATTCAATAAGACATTATCTGCACACTACATTGTGCATTCATCAGCAAAAACAAAGTCTCTTTCTGTCCCCATTTATCTCCCCTTTGTCCGCTTCCCCCTCCCCCAGCACCCGTTCCCTCTGGCTATCACTATACTGTTATTCATGTCTGCGTGTCATTCTTGCACACACACACATATACACACATGTATATATGCATGTACACACATGTATGTGTATATTTCTCAGTAAGGAAAATAGTTATGTGTAGATAGAGCCTATCTTTCTCAGGGCCTGTCAAATTTCCAGGCTAACTCTTTTTACCATCCATAGCAAAGAAATTCTCCACCCCATTTATATGTGAATCCCCCCTTCCCTTTTGAGAAACAGTGTTGGAGGGAACTACTTAGTGGTTTCGAGTTTCCCTTTCTTTATCTGGTACATGAAAAGTGTGCTAAATGGGAGTGACTCTTAACTTTTCCTAGATTTTACTTCCCTAAATAATAGAGTATAAGACAGAGATAGCCAGAGTTCCCTCTACCTAGATTCCCAATAAATCTTTGGATGGCCTTTGATTTCTCATTGTGTATTCTATTTCTGGAAGAGATCTCTCCATATTTGTGATATAGGGTTAGGGACATTCCCTAGGTTCAGCTTTGGACTTGTGTATATTTTTTCCACCTGTTCATTTTCTTCTCTGCTCATTTAGGGTTGATTTCAAGGAGGAGCTTGGAAACATGCATTTACCAGAATTCCTGTCAACATACTTTAAAAACATCACTATTTGTTTAACATCTAATCATTATTTATAAATACGTAAAATTTAAAAATTTCTTTTACTAAATACTAGATTACAGAAATAAGTAAAATCTTGAGGCCATTTATAAATTTACTCTATTTTCATACTTTACTTCTAAAATTACTAACTAAACTCCTCTTTATCCATTGAATATACTGACAGAAATTGGTTCATTTTTTTGTGAAATTCAGTATAATTCTACTGATAGTTTGTGCTAAGTACATACTAACAGAAATTGGTTCATTTTTTGTGAAATTTTCAGTATAATTCTACTGATAGTTTGTGCTAAGTACAGAAGATAACATACTCATTTTCCAGGAGTTAGTGCCTCTTTCAGATTTTCCCATGGTAAACACTGTTCTTTTCCAGGGCACCCTTCTCCCCTGGACAACTTGACTCTGATGTCTACTTTCCAAAATTTTCTGTATACTTCTTCAGCATCTTCAATCAGGGTAAAAATCAAAGTCAGTATCTCAGACGTCCTTTTATTCAGCAGTTGTCAGTCTCTAAAATTCAAGTATGTACTTAGAGAAAAACCTATAACTCCTTTAAGCCATCTGGGATCCATTTAAAATATACTATAGCAGAAAAGAACACATAAATATCACTATCGTTCAGTAGTGTCAACTGTGGATTTGTAAGTATAAGAGAAAATTCAGATCTGTATAAGAATATTTATTATACTTATGGATCCTTATGGAAGGAGAGAATAACTCCTTATATTTACTTGTGTTGTAAAAGTTAGGGGGTATAACAATTATATTTCGAAATCTCCAGCATAATTTAATTTTATGTGTCCTTTCATCCCATTATGAGGATACCGTAAGCTCAATGTATGTGTTTCTAGTCTCCACAGGATAGTTTTATACATATGTTTTATGTCTTTAAAAGTATTCAGTGGAACTGCAAATAGTGTAAAGTATTTTCTGAAATGACTATTGGGAGTGTGTTGTACTTAAGTCTTGGCTATGTGGTAACAAACTGAATTTTAAAAATCATATTTCACGTGTAATTTTTTATCATAGAAAATGTATGAAACATGTAAAAATACTAGTTAGAAAAAAAGAAATCCTGTCATTCTGAGGTTTAATGTGTTTACTTTCATATATGTTTGCATTTGTACATTTAAATTTGAATATGATCTGTCATATTCTGTTTAGCCTACTCATTTAACTTAAAATTATGAACATTATTTATATGTATCATATCTTTAATTGCTATATCATTTAATTAAATGATTATAATACTATTTACTTAATAATTGGCCATTGTTGAACACAATTTTTCTTTCTTACCATCATTCATATGTGGTAAATTCAGCAATTAAGTTATTTTACAGATTTATTGAGTGCCTGCTACTACTAGGACATTAGGTAAATTATCACAGATAATGATGAGCCAAGACAGATGCTGTTCTGCCTTCAAATAACATAATCTGGTGGGGGAAGCAGACATTAATCAATGTTCATACAAACAAGTGGTAAATAGTGAATGTTTGAATTGTTTATAAAAGAAAAACGCCCAGGACTTTAGATTTCATAACTGGGGTATTTCACTACCCAGAGAGCTGAAGAAAAATTACTAAGGATGTGATTCTTGACTAAAATATTGAGGAGTTAATCAGGTGAGAGAGGAACACTAAATGCCCAGGCTGCCTGGCAAGCGAGTGTATGAGAATATGAGAACCTGAGGAAACCAATATGGACGAGATAATGTGAGCAGAGAGGAATTTTATATGAGATTAGGTTGAAAAGGGAATGCAAGGGCATTCCCTTGGCCTTGTTACTGTAACTGTATGGCCTTGTTAGCTACATTAATTGTTTTTACTTTCTTTAAGGTTAATGGGATAGAGAAGCATGAAATTGCCAGATTTGACACTCCTTCACCATAGACGCATCTTTCACCAGGTGAGCGGTTTTTAAAATATATTTTATTGTTTATGCTATTATAGTTGTCCCATTTCCCCCCTTCACTCCCCTCCACCCTGCACACCCTCTCCCACCCACATTCCCCCTTTTTAGTTCATGTCCATGTGTCATACTTATAAGTTCTTTAGCTTCTACATTTCCCATACTATTCTTTTCCTCCCTCTGTCTATTTTCTAGCTACCACATATGCTACTTATTCTCTGTACCTTCTCCCCGGCTCCTTCCTCCATTCCCCTGTTGCTAACCCTCCATGTGATCTCCATTTCTGTGGTTCTCTTCCTGTTCTAGTTGTTTGTTTTTGTTTTTGTTTTAGGTGTAGTTGTTAATAATGGTGAATTTGCTGTCATTTTACTGTACATGTTTTTTATCTTCTTTTTCTTAGATAAGTCCCTTTAACATTTCATGTAATAAGGGTTTAGTGATGATGAACTCCTTTAACTGGATGTTATCTGAGAAGCACTTTATCTGTCCTTCCATTCTAAATGATAGCTTTGCTGGATAGAGCAATTTTGGATGTAGGTCCTTGCCTTTCATGACTTGGAATACTTCTCTCTAGCCCCTTCTTGCCTGTAAGGTCTCTTTTGAGAAATCAGCTGACAGTCTGATGGGAAATCCTTTGTAGGTGACTGTCTCCTTATCTCTTGCTGCTTCTAGGGTTTTCTCCTTCATTTTAATCTTGGGTAATGTAATTATGATGTGCCTTGGTGTGGTCCTCCTTGGGTCCACCTTCTTTGGGACTCTCTGAGCTTCCTGGACTTTCTGGAAGTCTATTTCCTTTGCTAGAATGGGGAAGTTCTCCTTTATTATTTGTTCAAGTAAGTTTTCCACATGTTGCTCTTCCTCTTCCCCTTCTGGGACCCCTATAATTTGTATGTTGGACATTTAAAGATGTCCTGGAGGTTCCTAAGCTTCTCCTCATTTTTTTGAATTCTTGTTTCTTCATTATTTTCTGTTTGGTTGTTTCTTTCTTCCTTCTGGTCCACTCCATTGATTTGAGTCCATTTCCTTCCCATCATTATTGGTTCCCTGTACATTTTCCTTTATTTCACTTAGCATAGCCTCCATTTTTTCATCTAATTTGCAACCAAATTCAACCAATTCTGTCAGTATCCTGATCACCAGTGCTTTGAACTGTGCATCTGATAGGTTGGCTATCTCTTCATCTCTTAGTTGTATTTTTCTGGATCTTTGATCTATTCTTTTATTTGGGCCATTTTTTTTTTCTTTGTTCTGGACACTCCTGTTACGTATGAGTAGCAGAGCCTCAGGTATTCACCAGGGCAGGGCAACCCCTGTTGCTGCTTTGTGATGCTGTATGTGGGGAAGGGATAAGAGAGGGAACAATGGTGCTTGCTCTACTCTCTGCCACATTTCAGTCACTTCTGCCACTTTCCCCAAGCAAATTGGGCTCTTCTGGTGCTGATTCCTGTGTGGGCACACTTATGTATGTTCTAGGACCCTGTTGGTCTCTCCACTGAACTCTTGTGTGAGGCTGGGAGTCTTTCCCAGAACCTCAACCTCCATAGGTGTTTTCAGTTGGTGTTTTGAGGCTTTATTTCCCCATGATGGAGCCCTGGGTTGTGTGGTCTGTCTCGCTCCCTGTTTTGCCTGGTTTGTCTATGTGCGAATGTGGGACTGCTGGTCTGCCAGCCAATGCACCCCTTGTACACCTTGTGCACTGCACCCCTTCATGATCTGCCACCTCGCTGGGTCTGCCAGTTGCCACCCCACATGCCCTGGTCCAGCAGCCACCATTTTTTTGCTGCAAGCCCTCTCAGCCCAGCTGCCTGACTCTGCCCCTTCTACCAGTCTGGATGAATGTGTCTACTTTAACTCCTTGGTTGTCAGACTTCCATACAGTTCAGTTTTCTGTCAGTACTGGCTGTTGTTTTGTTTCTAAATTTTTGTTGTCCTTATTTTGGTTGTGGGAGGAGGCACAGTGTGTCTACCTACACTTCCATCTTGGCCAGATGTCCCTCTTAAGTCCTCACCAGGTGAGTGTTTAATGCTGGGGTGAAGAGAATACTGAAGTAAGTGCAATTGATATGGTAGTGTTAGAAATGGGATAAATTGAGGGACTTAAAATATAAATGAAACAAAATCTCTAAGATTTAGACAGAGGAAGATGAAGGATGGTTGTAAGCACAGAATATTTGCACAACTGAATGGGTGCGGCACCCCAGCATGAGTAAATACAAAAAACACGGGGAGGAGGGAGAAGAACAAACATTATCCTGATTGGTCACTGGACACCATTCATTCAAAGGAATATACAGTGTTGATAGAAGTTACCCAGGAGTCTCTCACATTTCTTCATGTTGGAAAGTGAGACACTGCTCTTTGTTTCAGGCTATCTTTTCAAGATTATTTGCACAGCAAGTAGTCTCGAAAGATGCACATAGTACTTGCCTATGGAGCAAAGTGAAGGTTTGTTTATGGCTTTGGAAAATAGCAATGGTGTCTCCTTCCAGAGGAAGGGCAAGCAAAGCTACTGAGCATTAAAAATTGTTTGGGTTCCTAAAACTTAGGGATCCTCTGCTGCAATGCAGCTCCCCATGTGTGTTCAGGTGTACCACTTGGCCTTCTTTCCATCACGTGGTGGGAACTGGGCTCAGGAAAACGGTACAAAATTGTTGATATTCTGGCTCCTATAATAACAGTGATAATGAGCCATTCTTTATCACTGATTGCAGCACCTTCCCCAATATCAGTGAAACTGTGGCAGGCACACTTGTATGGCAAAATCTCAGAGCCTTCAAAGTCCTTGACATTAAGTTCCATTTGACATAAGAAAGTCAAAGAGCTGTTTATATATTAATTTCAACTATGGTACCATTGCTTACCATTTTTCTAATGAACTTTCTTTTTTTTGGAATTGAGAATTTTAAGCTATACATTTTGCTTCTTTTATTCAAGTGCTGATATGCACATTAATGAAAATGTTTTTCAAATCTGTCTTTGCACCATCCTATTCTAAGCTGTTTATTACACACACTATTGAAATATTTATAATCTTAACCCTTTTGATAAATTATATGCAAATATACATGTGTACATACATATAAATATAGCTATCATTATTTAAAACATTCCCCAATTATTGATTTTTGGAGGAAAATGTACATCATAAATCTCATATTTCCCCTCTTGTTCATTGTTATGAAATGATAACATTTCAGTCCACATTCTGCATAATTTTGAGGCATCTGTATTAGAATGTTAAGCAAAAACTTTCTTCTTTGTTTTTCTTTGTTAGTCTCAACCAGTGAGAATACCCACCAAGCCATGACATTTGGAGACATAAGTGCTTCCTAATTCTCATTCTAATTTAACAAGGTCAATAAAATATGATATGGTATCTTTCACTAGATTTTAAAACTACAAAATTCAATATTCTGAACTTTAAAACTAGTCATTCTTCAATCTAGGTCAGGCTTTTAAAATATTGTATGCTATTTTATAAAATTTAGAAATGCGATTTTTGGATCTTACTTCCTGGTTGATCTATGCCAAATATATGTTAATAGCATTTTTTTATGTTATTGCCTTAAAAACTTAATCTTAAAATTAGCAAATACATTCTTTTTCTAGAATAACACAAATTATATGGCATCTTATTTTACCTACAATGAAGTTATCTCATTTATATTGTTTGGAAAAATTATCAGTGTTAATTTTAGTTCATTATTTTGAATTCTTTTTCTATTTTTAAATTATATTTTACAGATTATGCTATTGTAGTTATTCCAGTTTTTCTCCTTTGTCCCCCTATCCCTGGTACCCTCCTTTCCTCAGCAACGCCCCCTTAGTTCATGTCCATGGATCATGCTTTTTGGCTTCTCCATTTCCTATACTATTCTTAACATCCCCCTATTTTGTAACTACCAACTATGCTTCTTAATACCTGCACATTTCCCCCCACTCTTCCCCTCCCCCCTCCATGCTGATAACCCTCCAAATGATCTCTGTATCTATGATTCTGTCCTGTTCTGGTTGTTTTCTTAGTTTGTTTTTTTAGATTGTTGATAGTTGTGAATATATTGCTATTTTGATGCTCATAGTTTTGATCTTCTTCTTTTTCTTAGATAAGTCCCTTTAACATTTCATGTTAATAAGGGCATGGCAGTGGTGAACTCCTTTAGCTTTACCTTGTCTAGGAATCACTTTATTTGCTTTTCCATTCTAAATGATAGCTTTGCTGGATAGAATAGTCTTGGTTGTAGGTCATTGCTTTTCATCACTTTGAATATTTCTTGTCAGTCCCTTCTTGCCTGCAAAGTTTCTTTTGACAAATCAGCTGATAGTCTTATGAGAACTCCTTTGTAGGTAACTCTGCTTTTCTCTTGCTGCTTTTAAAATTCTTTCCTTATCTTTAATCTTTGGCATTGGTATTTTAATTATGTGTCTTGGTGTGGTCCTCTTTGGGTCCCAGTTGTTTGGACCTCTCTGTACTTCCTGGACTGGTATGTCAATTTCTTTTGCCAAACTGGGGAAGATTTATTTTGTTATTTTTTCCAATAAGTTTTTAATTTCTTGCTCTTCCTCTTCTCTTTCTGGCATCCCTATGATTTGGATGTTAGTACCTTTGGAGATGTCCCAGAGGGTCCTTATACTATCCTCATGTTTTCAAATTCTTTTTTCTTCTTGTTCTGGTTGAGTGCTTATTTCTTCCATGTATTCCAAATTGGTGATTTGGGATCCCAGCTTTTACTTATGGTTCCCTATAGTCTTTCTTTATTTCACTCCTCAGAAAGGAGTTCTCATGAGACTATCATTTCATCCTTTATGTTGTTGCCATGCTCATGAGAGACTTCTGGTCAAGATGGAGGCATAGGTATACACGCTTCGCCTCCTTGTGCAACTACAGAAAGAATTACAACTATATCTCAAGCAAATAATACCCAGAACCATAAAAAAATCAAGCTGTATGGAAGTCTGACAACAAAGGATTTAAAGAAGCCACATTCATCTAGACCTAGGAGGGGAGGAGTCGCTGAGAGACTTGGAGATGCAGTGTGGTGCAGAGAGGAGATGGTGGTGGTGGACCTGGTGGTCCCACATTCATGTATGGTAGATAAAAATAGAGAAGGATACCTTGGGAGTGAGTGATCTAGCTCCAGGCCAGATCACGTATCCCAGGTTTCCAGCATTAGGAAGATAAATTCCCTATAACTTCTGGCTGTAAAAAAAGTGGGGGTTGGGGTGGCAGAATAAACTGCTAGATTTTCAGAAGACTCCATTTAAAGGGGCTGCACTGACTTAGAACATATTCAAACCCATTCACTCTGGGATTCAACACCAGGGAAGCAGCTGGAAGGTCACTGGTGCTATACAGGAAGTGGGTGAAGTGACTGGAAGTGGGGTGAGGGCCAGGCAAACCTCCAGAAGCCAGACAGTGGCACTGTACCCTTTCCAAGCTCTCTTCCCACCACAGAACCACAACGTGGTAAAGTGGGTTGCCCCACCCTGTCGATTACCTAGGGCTCTGCCCCACACAATTTACAGGTGCCTTTTCTACGAAGGTCACACTACTCAGACAGGGAGTCAAAGCAGCTCTACCTGGTACATAGAAACAAACTCAGGGAGGCTGCCAAAATAAGGAGACAAAGAAACATGTCCTAAATGGAAGAACAGAAAAAAGCCCTAGAAAAAGAACTAAATGGAATAAAAATAACAAATCTATCAGAAACAGAGTTCAAACATTGGTGAATTATTTTTCTTTTTAAATTTAATTGATATTTATCTTTTTTAATAACTATTAGTTTTTTCATTTTTCAAGTACAAACTTATTTCAATCATATCTAAATTGTGTGTATCATATTCTTATCCAATAAATCATACTATGAAATTTTATTAATTACATTTTATTTTAGAGAATGTTTAATATATTGAAAAATATGTAGGATTGTGGACACAAAGAGTTTTTTAATCATTTTTTTAATACCACAGAAGTTTAAAATAAAAATAGATGTTTTCATTTTAATTTGTAGGGAGATTTATTTTAGTTACCTGACTTTCAGGTATTTTGAACACTGCATGGAGAAATAGTAGAGTCTTTTTAAGTAAAAATGGAATTCAATCCTAATTTTCCCTATCTTTGTGAAAGGAAAGAATTGCACTTAATCTTTCCATTTTTGTTTTCTTGGTTGTTATTAAAGTGTTTCTCCTTTAATGAATGAGTAGAGATGTCATGAGTTTGCAGGAGGAATAAGAAAGAAGGTTTTCATATTAATTTTATACAAATGTATTTTTTTGCATGAAGAAGTGATATGCAGAAACTGAGTGACATAACAGTAATTCAAAACTTATTCTCTCAAAGTGTACAAGAGCTATTTGGGAATGCAATTCATAATGAATAAATAAATGTATTACTTATACTCCAAAAACATGTGTGGATGAACAGCAGTCTAAAACCTGCAAACTTACTTTTAAGCATTAATTTATATACTAGGAGGCTGGCTGATTCCATCAGAAAATAATAAAATATTCAGGTTGTGTCTACACTCATGAATTTCTTCGGACATATTGCTAACTATCTATCCCATCTGCTAGACAATTTAAAATTTATTTTTGTTTCCTTTATTCGTTTGTATAAATATTTTTTAAAGGAAACAATGTAGATTTTTTAGTGGAACAAAGACACTGAGGAGGAAAATAGAATGCAAACATGAATTTGACCCAGGATAAAATGATAAATCATGTGCTATTTCAGCCTCCTGTTGAATTCAAAAGTTCTCTGATTTTCAAGTATTTTCAAATAGTTCACTGTGGAAGACAGGTGGAAACATTTTGGTAGTGTTTTAAGCATGGTTGAGACTGCTCCTCGACCTGACCTCAGCCTTTATCTTTTATAAGAGAAAACTGGGCAATATGACAGCTAGGAGAAAGTATTTTTCAGGGTTTTATTTTTGTTTCTTTTTTTTTTTTTTGCTATTAGGTATGTTCATATCTCTGACCTCTCACCTACATAGAAGTCTATGTGTTAGGTGGGACTTCAGGGAAAGCTCCTAAATGAAAGAGCACCCTTTAAAAATTTATTTTTATTTTAATTTTTTTGGCCTCCCAATTTCTCCTGTTGCCTGCCTACACCAAGGATGTAATCACTGGAGATTTAGTAGTTCTCTTTTATAATGAGGTGGCTTTGAGAACTTGGAGACTCTGTGCTTAAGGATAAAATTGTGGAGACATAGGAGCCCGAGTCCCTGATGACCCTGTAAAGCTGCATATAAACCCCAAACTGCTTTTTACGTGGGAGGGAATTACCTTTTATCTTGTTTAAGCCACTGGCATTTAAACTTGGCTGCAAATTGGAGATACCTGGAGGGTTTTAAATACTTGTGATACTTGGGTTTTATCCCAAGAGCTACTGATTTAGTTTATGTAGGATGCTGCCTGGACATTGGAAATTTTCAAAGCTCCTGAAATGATTTTAACATGAAGCAAAGTTTGATAACCACTAGTTAAAAAAATGTTTTTGGTCCCATGCAGGTATTCTATAAAGCTGAAGGCAATTATTAACTGATCCATCTACTACACACAGTTGGACTTAGGTATTACTCTTTTGATTTATTACAGCCTATTTCTTAAGTGCTAATAAATCCATAAGGTATGAAATACACTATGTCAAATTTGTTAATGCTAAGCTAATTTCTGCCTACTACTGCAGTTAGAAACACTTTGCATGACTTAACATTTATTACTTATAAATACAAAACAAGTATAAATTCATTTAAAGTTATATAAGTACTTTATTACTATGTCTGGCAAAATATTACTATGGTAAAATTAAAGAGCAAATAAAATTGAAATATTTAGATATTTCATGTTATAAAAGATTATTGGTAATTGAGTTTAAATTTAATAATTTGATTATTTTAATTGAATTTAATAACAGGACATTTCAATAAAATTTAAATCTTTTGAAAATATCAGAATTTTTTAAAGTCGTCAGGACAAAAACTAAAATAAAATTAAGCATTTATATTTTGTTGATATGGGAACACTACTTCATCAATGCCTCAATTTTATTCTTCTATAAAATTTTCCTTTTTTAAAAAAATTCTTAATAATATGAGAGGCTAGACAAACCTCTCTGGATGATATAGAGTCAAAGTTAAAGTAATTTTTAAAAAAGTTGAGTATGGCTAGTGGGTCATTTTAGAATCCTGGGAACTCCAGACACAGTGAGGTCTGAGTCTATTCACCCACTGCTTTTTTCTACAGACTTCTCCTGGGTGTTCTAGTCGACAAAGACTGTGGACAAGGAGGCGATGTGGAAAGGTCTTTCTTAATGGCACACATAAGCAAGACCTGCAAAAGTTCAAAGTCTGAGAAGGAGCACTTAGAGAAGCCAGAATCTGCTGCATGCATCAACATTATTTTCCTGGATTACTCTTATAAATTGAAGTGTATATTTTATGTGCTTAGTAAAGTTTCCACTCATCCTTTTGCTTTCCAGCTTCCAAGATTGTCGTGCCTCATCTCTATTTTCCTCATTGGTTTGTTGGTGGAAGCTTGTTATACTTTGCTCTCATTTCAGTGGGGTTTTAGGAAGGAGTCTACTTTAAATCCAGTATGTTTAACCACAGTCTTTCTAGACTCATTTTCCATTTTATCCGCTCTTGGGGGATTATTTTATCTTAACTTGTATCCAAGTATAGTAGTCCCCTCTTGTCCATGGGAAATAAGTCCCAAGATTCCCACTGGATCTCTGATACCACCTAGTGCACAACCCCACAAACATAGTACTATCTGTGTTTTTTCCTGTACACACATATCTCCAATAAAATTTAATTTCTATATTAAGTATAGTAGGAAGTTAACAACAATTAAGAACAGAGTATTATGGCAACATACTGTAATAAAAGTTATGCAAATTGGTCTCCTTTCTCCCCAATAACTGCTCTGACACCTGAGATGGCTACCAAGGGACTAACACCTGGGGGTAAGCTGGACAAAGGGAAGGTTTGTGTCCTTGCTGTACCAAGCAGGAAGGTGCAAGATTTCATCATGCCCCTCAGACGGCACGCAATTTAAAACTCATGACCTATTTATTTCTGAAATTTTCCATTTAGTATTTTTGAATCATGGTTGAAACTGTGGAAAGCAAAACCCCAGGTAAGGGGGGACTGATATACCTTTGTGAGTGGGCGTGTTATCAAGATGGGCAATCGCTCAGATCCCCCAAGTCTTAAAGAATCGGCCTTAAAATAAGTTTAACTCATTCACAATTTTTAATGAGTGTTATGTTTTTGCATTTATTTCTGCAATATTATATTTCTCAATTTATCACTTTTCTTTTTATTTTGTTAGTCTTCATTTCTATTATTGAACTATTTGAGATATTTAATTTCTTTCCATCTATTTGAAAGTAGGTTGGTTGCACATTCTATCACTGAGTTTTTATGTTACACTTAAATTTTTAAAAGATTTATTTTAACTTCATATTTCTAGGATTGTTTAGATTTATTTCATATTTATATCCTGACATTAAATAATACAAAACCTTCACACATCCCCTATTGCTCCATTTAAAAATCATTATCTCTGATTATTCTTCCAGAGTTTTATATGCTTTTTCTTTATTTTTATTTTCACTGATGCCATCATTTTCCCCATCTTTGTCTGCCTCCAGCCAGCCCCTGCCCCGCCCCATTCCCTCAGGCAATCCACACACTGTTGTCCTTGTCCGTGGGTCATGCATATATATTCTTTGGCTAATCCCTTAACTTTTTTTCATTTAGTCTTCTCCCCATCCCCATAGCTATCAGTTTGTTCCATGCATTTCATGCCTCTGTTTATAGTTTGTTTATCAATTTATTTTTTTTCATTAGATTCCACAAGTAAGTGAGATCATATGGGACTTGTCTTTATCTGACTGGCATATTTTGCTTAGCATAATGCTGTCCAGGTCCATCCATGCTGTTGCAAAAGGTAAGAGGTCCCTCCTTTTTATGGCCGAGTAGTATTTCATAGTATAAGTGTACCATTGCTTTTTCATCCACTCATCTACTTATGAGCACTTGGGCTGTTTCCAGATCTTAGCTATTGTAAATAACACTGCTCCGAAAAGAGGGGTGCATATATTCTTTTGAATTTGTGTTTGGGGATTTTTTTATGTTACCGATCAAGGGTTATGTTGAATCAAAGTTAACTTCCATTGTTGTATTTCTTAATGTTCTTTCGTATATTCTATATTTCTATGTACTTGATTTGTCTTATTATTTATTTTTTATTTTTTGAAACTATGCTATCCTGAGGACAGTACCATGTCTAAGGATATGATTCTCTAAATTTTTAATTTTTGTCCTTATCTTTAAATACTAATAGGTGTGGAAGCTGTAATTAAATAACAATACTAAGTTGTTCACCAGTCCAAGGTCCTATCCCATATATCTTCCTTTTCAGATATCTCTTCTCAGAAAAACTCAGCCTTTAGCTTGTCAGCAAATTATGAATCTGACTTCAGCATCTCCCGGTCCTGTCTTTTTCCCTTTCTTCTTTTTTTTTCCTCTCCCCTCTTCCTTCCCATTTTCCATCTTTCCTCTGTTACTTTCCCCAGACTAGTTTCTGGAGAAACAGTTTACTTTAGGCTCTAATCTGATTCTTTCTCTAGCCCCAAACTGAATCTTAGAATGTTTTCCCAAAAAGCCTTTCGATTCTTTGGAACGTTATTTCTCAACCATCAGATCATAATTACATGAAGCAATAACTAAAATCCATATATTACAGAAAATAAACTCCAGAAGGGGGTTAAAAATATGAAATGCTAACAGATGCTTGGAGATTCTTATGTATTCAAAAAGTCTTCAGATTTTAGTGTGAGCTTAAGTGGACCAGTTATTCTTGACAAATGTGATTACTTTCACTGAAATATACCCCAGGAGCCCTTAGGTAGTTGTCAATCACCAGATTCTCTCTGGGCCTTTGCAAGGAAGGACTGCTTCTGGTTTCGGAAAAAGGCTGTTTTTTCCTCTGCTTGGTATGCTTCAACTGAGTTC